>CAUYSK010025820.1:0-82486 GCA_963575035.1 Avahi laniger | reverse complement strand
GCCCCGCCGTCCGCCGTGCCCATCCCCCGATCCGGTGGCTTCAAGGGGCCAGCACAGTCGGTTTCCCGGTCAGGGAACCAAATGTTACGGCACGTGTCAGTGACCAGTCCCAGGGGAATAACCGAGCGGCACGCAGAGAGTTGGAGAGTCAGAGAGTTTCATTGTCAGCGGCCCAGATTGAGGTCAAGCCTCCCAGAATCTAAGCACCTTTTCCGGGTTTTTGTCAGGTTTTATACTTTTTCTGGGGAGTTACTTTTAACAAATCACACACAGGTACAAATGATTAACCAATTAGCAGACAGACTTAAAAGTTATCCAATAAACAATAATTCTTATAGGCTTATAACAAACATCATAATCATGACAGGCTTGCAGTTTTGTTCAGCTTTGCTCAACTGCTCTCTGGCTAGCTTGCAAGGCTGACAGGTGTCAGTGTCTACTTGCTGCTTTGTGGTTTTAAGCAGAATCAGCACGGAAATTCCCCTAGTATGTACAGAAATTTCCCTAACACTATGAACACTACCTGGGTGACGGCACAGCTTTCGCTGGGACCCATGCATTACAAAAGTGATCCATGTAACCTACAATATTTGTACGCCCTTAATATTTTGAAATAAAAAAGAAATATATTTGGAAGTTAGAACTGATAGAATTTGGCAGTGAACTGAGTATTAGTAATGAGTATGAGGATAAGGGACAAGCTACGCTGATACCAGATTTCAGTTTGAGCCACTGGGTCTGTGTTGATGCTTGCATTAACTCAGTGGCCCCTGAGCCATTCTTCCTGATTTACCTCTATGCAAATTAAACTTCTGCATTCAAATAGAACACATACCCTGTCTCCAATGAAACCCCCTCGTATACCCACAGCCCACACTGATCTCTCTTTCATGAATAATGATCAAATTGCTGTTCATTAAAAGTCTTCTGATTATCAGGCATTGTATTTGGTGTTTAAAATGCATTATCTTATTAATCTCTATAACCCTATGGGGAGGTCTTGTTACCCTTTTTACAAATGAAAAAAAATGGAGGCTCAGTGTGGACGTTTAACATGTCTCCCAGTGCTCAACTGATAGAATAAAAGTCTCGGAGGAGCAGTTTCTGAACGTCTGTTCTCTATATTGTTTTCAGGTACATTGTTCCATAATGTGTTGTGACTACGGTGAGATGATCATTTCCGAAGGTGCAATCAATGCCCCTGTTACTCTAACCCTTTTGTCCTTTAAACACACAAGGGAAGTTGATCAACATTGACGTGAAGTGAAAGAAATCTGTAGATGAGACCAGAGCGTGAAACTTTTAGGTGAACCAACAGTTTTCACTCAATGTGTTCAGGGAGGGGAGAGACCCAAAGGGCACTCCCATTGGAGAAATCCAGTAGCACATCAACGATCTGAAAGCAGTCAACATATAATCTTTCTTTTTCTTCTTCTTAGTGACTATTCTCCTCATATTATAAGTAGGAAATAGGAGCTCAGAGAGTTAAATGACTTTATTAAGGTTTTCCAGTTGTTACAGCAGATCTAAATTTGGAAAAAAAATAAATGTCCAGTACTTATTCCTTGTATATCATTTTACTTCCCCATCATTGCACAGTGGTACTTCTCAGTGGTCCCAATTTCAGCTAACACATATTAGACAGGTAAAGGAGAAAAAAGATGAATGAGACACAGGACTTCACATTCTATTAAAAGGAAGAAGATAAACAGTTTTAAAAGTACTCCAAAATGTGGCTGGCGCTCAATTAGAATTGTGTAGAAAATACGAAGGAAGCACAGAGACTGGAAAGATGAATTTTATCTGGGGCAAAGAATAGAGGGATGGAGGCAGTTTCAACTTGTCCATTAAGTCTAAGATGTGCTTTTCGAATCTGTTGATCATTACTAAACATTGAATTAAAGAGAAGCGCCTGCAGGTGGGAGGCCAATCAGAACACCAGAGAGAGTGCTCCAGTTTTTGCTATGCATTAATAATTCTACTCTATTTTCTTATATATTTCTTAAACAGATAATTTCTTCTACTTCTAATAAAAAGAGGAGTATGATTGAAAGTGTTAAAATAACATACATTTTAGGCTCATAATTCTTATAATTTCAATTTTTTATATTGAAAATTTAATAGAAAGATATGTACTTTAGAACATGTTGTAAAGGAGTGATTTCAAAATAACTAAGGGGCTGCATAACTAAATCACCTAACAAAAAGAACTCATTGCTTTTCAGAAAGTTCCATGTAACATTTTTCTTACCGTCTAGGTTTGCAGCCCTACAAATCTTAACTCGTGATGGAGAATTTTCAATGCCTATGATTATTCCATTAATTATAGTTAGTCAATTATTAATTGACCCCTTTGAGCAAGTCCCCCCATCTCCAGGCTCTTACCATGCCACTTCATTGCCAAATTAATAAAATCAAGGAAGGAGAATGCTGTATTTGAATTATTCATTAGTGAAAATCCTCTCTTTCTGGAAAAGCAATTTATAGAGTTTGGAGGAGTGAATGTGTAACAGCTTACCAAAGTACTGAGGCAGAGACTTCTAGATTCCTTTCCTTACACCACTACTGATTTATTATACATTTTTTATCAGCTTCCACTATTCTGGAATTCTTCAGGGAACTCAGGGAGACATTCTCCCAAGAGAGGAAACTGAGATAGAATGTTGGAACAATGGGGAAACAAGATACAATCAGCACACCATGATTAGTCCCTCATGCTACATTCATTCATTCATTACTTGTTGGTGCCCGCTGCACAAGACGCTGGGGGTAGAAAGGTGACGAAAGACACAGCGTGCTCAGTGTCAGGTGAGAGGCAAATAGGCAGAACGTCTCAGTGTGTACCCAGGTCACAGAAAACATCTTGCCTGCGTATTTGATCAAACCTTATTTCAGTGGAAACAAGCTATGCATGTGTGTCTGTTTCATTGAGATAGGAATTCTCAAGGAAATTTCACAGGTGCACCAAGTGTGCAAAGATTGGACTCGGCTTCTGCCTCTGCCCTCACTAATCACAGATGGGGCCAAACACACAGGCCAAACAGAAAAGAAAGAAAAAGACATGGCTCAAAGATGCTTTAGACTAATGTAAACAGTGAAAATGTTGAGATCAGCTGAACAGATGCAAAATAATTTCTATTTTTAAAACTGCCAATGTCTGAAGAAGTAAGAACAAGGAAGTATATCCAGGAATTCTTAGAGAATACAGGGTGATCTGATATAAAATTCCAAGGAGCACTTATACAAAATTAAAGAAAATCCGTACGCAGTCTTTTAACTTCCTAGGGAAAGATGAGGGACATGGATTGTCACAGGATTGTGAAGGATTTTGCTCTGTAGCTAACTGGCTTAATCCACTAGAATTTGGGGGTTGCTCCTTTAATAAAGTCAGCTCTATAATGAATGGACCTTTCAGCCTCTACAAAGAAAAAAATGGCAGGGAGTGTGTCAACCTCCAATAAATCGTGTGGGAGGTAAGATGATCGATAAGAAGTCTTTCTCACTGTCACCTTAAAGAGCAACAGATACAGAAATGTGCAACAGGGTGGAAAAATGGTGGTGACTGTGGCGGGGTGCATGGTTAAGAGTTCTGAGAACCAGTAGGGACGTGCGTGCGTGCGTGTGTTCCACGGGCAAGAAGAAAGACGGCGGCGTGGCTCTGTCTAATCGAATAACAAGAGGAGACTAGAGCTACAGATTAATCTCCTGCCATCTACTGACATCCGTCAAATACAAGATTGCTCAGTAACTATACTTCCCTGGAATGTTTCAACAAATAAAGATGATTCTTAAGAAAAATAGTACAATACATTTTTTAAAGAGGCGGAATTTCAGACTATTTAATCAAGATGTGTTTGGGTCGTGATTTTTTGTATTATACCTTATTTCTATTTTTTTCAAAATCCCAACAACATTTAAATCAAAACCCCAAATTCTTGAATACTCAAATATAAAAACGAATGTTAAAATGGACTTTTTTCATAAAATTAATAAAGGCAAGTGCTGTAAGCATAACGCTCAAATACATCTTTCCCATAGGGAATATCTGGGATTGCCTCAGGTTAGAAGGCTTGTAAGGAGACAAGAAATGCTAAGTGGGAAGTTACACTGTACAAGACTTGGAAAGAATTTTTTTTAACTTGCCTTGTTAAGGCTAATTACCACAGATGAAAAGAGCTAGATAACTGAGAGTATTCATTAGCTCTCTCACTCGGCTACGCAACCGTCCCCAAAGTGCTAATATCTTTCCTGCTACATTCTTAAAATGTTTCATATTCACTATTCATGATTCACACTTGGAAAAGACCAACTTCCTGATTAATGCCTAAATGGCAAGAGTACAAAATGTGTCTCAAAAATTAGCATAGGCCTCAAAGGTGTAAGCCTGCCTATCTTAAAGGGTTTAGGAAAATTTTTTTAAAAAGCAAGCAAGAAAGCTAACCTAGAACTCTTATTAGCTTTCCCCACACACCCCCTCATTCTCACACACATGCACCGCTTCTCTGAAGAATGGTGAGATGCAGCCACACTGAGTACACGGTTAGGGATTTGCCGCATTTCAAAGCTTTTCGTTCCTCTTCACAATAAAAGCAATGTTGATTCCCAGGCTTTTCTCCCTCTTTCATCAGAATTGTTTGCATAGTAACTCATAGGTGAACAAGTGGCCAACTTCGAATTATCTGTGCTAGATGACCATTTCCATCCCTTTGCCACCAGATCCTCTAATGTGCCGATTTCTCAAGTCAGTCCTCACTGCAGTGGTTTCTCTAATTACAAAAGTTCACAGCTATACATAATGTTGTACAGCAGAGAAAGTGTTCCAACTCTGTCCACTACCAACAGATGGTAAGCAACAGATTACAAATAACCCTTTATTTGTCTTTCCCATCCCCTTTTTGGGAGTTAAGGGAGAAATTGTTTTTCATTTTTTTTGTCATTTTTTATACTGAAGGCAAATATGCTCCCAGAAAATATGCATACCATTGTCTCAAGTCAATAAAAGTGATTTTTTAACAACTTCTAATTCATGTATTTATTTATCAATTCCCAGCTTTCTTCAGTAATTAAAAATGATTATGTCACCATCATTATGTGGGCTGCAGCCAGATTGACTTTTTCATTTTATCATAACACTCCCTTGCCCTAAAACCTTCAATGCATAAATTATCAGATAAAATATAAACTCCTTAGTTGGGCATTCAAAGTTCACCACAGTTAGACCCCCAAACATTTTTTTTTTTTTTTTGAGACAGGGTCTCACTTTGTCACCCAGGCTGGAGTGCAGTGGCACTATCATAGCTCACTGCAGCCTTGAACTCCTGGGCTCAAGGGTTCCTTCTACCTCAGCCTCCCAAATAGCTGGGACTACAGGGAAGGCATCAACACACTTGGCTAATTTTTAAATTTTTTTTGTAGAGACGAGGGTCTTGCTATGCTGCCCAGGCCGGTTTTGAACCCCTGAACTCAAGCAATCCTCCTGCCTCGGATTCCCAAAATGCTGGGATTACAGGCATGAGCCACCCCGCCCAGCCCCCAACTGACCTTCATAGTCTTTTCTTTAACAGTAAAACAAATCTCTGTTTCAGCCAACTGGCCCACTGCTTGTCTCCTAGACATACCTTGATCTTTACGATAAGATGCCTTTTCCATCGTCCTCTCCTCCCTGCACAGCTCTCACCGCCCCCGCTGCTCACACAGATGTCCGCTCCGGCCTCCCTAACTCGTCCACCTAGTCTCCATCCCAGTCTGCACTCGCGTGCCCCTGTCTTTCTGGAAACATTCAAATTTCATGGGATTTACTAATTGTATTACTATGTAAACAAACATCTTTCAAAAGTCACCTTTATAAAACTTTTATGTAAATATATATATATAAATCAGAAAAAAGTCATTATGAGTTCAGGAGTTGTAATCTTTAGTTTCAAAATTTATAAATAGCACTTAGGTACATGAACTGCCATGGACCTTATCTCATGTTCTTATTTTGTGGTTATTTCACTGTGCATCTTATTTTCTTCCATGAGAGAAGACTACTAGAATGCAATTTTTCCATCATTCACAATGCCCAGAGTACCTTGTATAAACCTCATGTTCACCTTACATATTAGAAGTTAAACCCACAAATCATATATTATAATACACTTGTTATGTTTTTAAATAAATCTGTCATCTAAAATCAGCAATGGACTTGGAAATAAAATATTAATTATAATATTTATTTGAGTTTTATGAAGGATTTTTTAAATCCCGTGAAACATGCAAGCAAAGAAAAAAGTTTTAACTGCCAGCATTTTCTACCTTATGCTAACAAATACCATTATTGTTATCAAATTGGCTACTGAAAGTTGTCTGATATTTTAAGAAAATCTCAGATGCTTACAAAGCATGTATCACATTTGTGATTAAATAATTTTTATGTTTGTCTAACATTTTCATTGCCTACTATATTGTCCATTTCACAGGGGTAGGGACTATGTCCACCTTGTTCATTTCGTATCTTCAGGACTTAGACAGTGCCTGGCACATGGCAGGAGCTCAGCAAAAATTTTTTGGATCAATGAATTAAAGGATGAATAATTTTTTAAAAAATAAATGAGTTATAGGACAACTAATGTCACCAGCACTCCTACTTCTTTGGGTTCTGATCCATCATAACTATACAGCTCTCCAAACGTTCTTACCTGGGCTGAAGCTGTACTTCACCAAGGTTTGCTAGATCCTTTCCCTTTATTATGAAATACGCCTGGTGAGTAGTTCCAGCTGGGACCTCCTTTCTCTGTGTAAAATGTTGGCTTTGAATCAGTGGCTTCCACTTATCAGGTTTGTCGGCTAACAGAAGCAGCAGAAATGCCAGCAGAAGAAACCAGCGCCACATGAGTGGTGGGGAAGAGGAGTACTCGCCTGGTTGATTTCTCAGGATCTCTAAACACCAGCATCTTGACAATGGTATTGCCTTGCAATGATGGTGGAGATGCTGTTATTCTGGAGCCTAGAGAGGCCAGGTGGGAAGATGTCAGACTGATACCTCAGCCTTGGCATTCTCAGAAGTAATGTGTTCTGGAAACCAATGGTTTGTAACGATGACTGCTGCAGAAGACCAGAAAGCCAGTGGCAGATGCTTCAGTGGGTATATGACTCTAGTACTTTCTTTTGTCTTACTGCTGGTTGCTGCAACTGAACTTCGTGCTATAAAGACAACTGCTACCATGGCTGTTATTGGAGGAACATCAGAGGGAAACGGGGATCCCAGGACCTCCACATTTAGCTTGTGAGGTGAGTGTGAAAAGAAGGTCCAAAGCAGCCCGCGAGTAGCCGATGAGCAGATCATCTTCTCCCTATGCCCCAAAGCCCCTCTATAGCCTGCATTAGCTGAAACCACTCTTGCCAAGGCCAATTCAAGCAGGATATCTGCGAAGCTGGGGAGACCAAAAGCTCATTCATTTTTATATGATGTTACTACAGAAAACTACTATTGTGAGAGGATCACATGTGTGTTTTCACTTTTCAATCACTGTTTACTATCACGGATACATGGGTAAAATTTTAATTTTCAGTGCGTGTCTTCTGTGTATTCCAGAGTCATTTTTTTTTTACAATAACCTATAATTTGTATTCAAAAGCAGAGAATAAAAGGTTCACGCAATCATAGTTCTGTGGTGTCCTGCTCACCTAGCTCAGTATTTATAGTAAGTTCCTGACCTCAATACCAGATTGTCATTATTCTGGAGTTTGAATCAATAGGATTATAATTAAAATAACAGAATGATGAATTCTACTTCTGACTCAAGATACAAAAAAAATTATAAAGATTTTAATAATCATTTAAAGAAAGAAATAGAGACCTAACAAAAAGAAACCAGTCTGCAAAAGATCTATGGCATTTATAGCACACACAGCTCACACACTAGACAGATGTAGCTGATTGGTATTTTAACGAAGCAAATAGTAAGACTGAGGTGTTATCTTGTGAGGGAAGAACATATAACAAGGGTAAAACAGAAAAGGCAAATGTAAATTATTCGTTACCAGCAGAATAATATTTTAGGAAGGAAAAATAAAGGGTATAGCTTGAGTGAAATGAACTAGAAATTAGTTCTGATAGGTTCTGGATTTACATCTATGAAAATTATCCAAAACAAGTTCAGAGTTAAACTAAATGGCTTTCAAGGTATTTTCTGGGTCTAATTTTGCTGATTGTATGAGCTAGGGAAACAAAGCTGTCTTACATTTCACGCCTTACACAGGATGCTTCCTAACACTGGTGATCCTTTCACAGAAGCTTGTCAATTTATTCCCGTTATTTATGACACCGAGCTTTTTCCGATGAACATATTTGCCACCTTGATCTAGTGGGCACTTTGGTGTGAAAGGGCTGGTAATACAGATGCGGACACCTAGAAGTTTTTAAATTACAGAATGCTCTGGAGCTTTGGTTGAATAAAAATACATGAGAAAAATATGGCACAAAAAAAAGAGAAAAGAAAATGGGAATAATAAGGTGCTTATAATTTTAATGTTTTTGTGATTTTTAAAACCAAGCATTTTTTTAATGTATTTTTAGACCAGTATTTACTAAATGATTTTTCTTTCCTGTTCCAAATATCAATCCCATTTTGGTTACCCTCATTACAGAGCTGATTAATTTTTGGGACTCCTTTCAAGTATCACCTTACTTAATTTTCCACTTCCTTTTGGATTTTTCAGATAAAATATATTGTATTGTTTATAATTCTATTTTTTATTTCTCTAAGGATTAAAACAAATAAATAATAACAACAGCAGCAAAAAGAAAATGGCTTTATTTTCTTTGTGTGAAGATGGTCACAGTACCAGACTGGGGTCTATTCCTCCTTAGTTTGGATTTGTCATGCTCCCTGCATGGAATCTGAACTCTCCCTCTCGTCAGAAGCGACTCCACGAAGTGGATATTTGCACTTGTGAAGATGGGCCCCTGAGTTCAAATTCTGCTCTGCCATTTGCTTTTTTATGAACTCAAGTGTGTTACTTAATTTCTGTGCCTCAGTTTCCTCATTTGGAAAATAAGGATATAATAGTAGCAACGTTAAATGGTTGTTTTGTGAAGAAATAAGTACTTGGAAGAGTGTTTGGCACAGTAACATTGCCAAAGGAGTGTTTGCTGCTGCATAAACTACATCTGCTTACGCACGCCACTGAAAAGGATCCAAGTTTATACTCCAATTTCCTTTTCTTTTTTTCAACAAAAGTCTATTATGGAAATGTTTTTGTTTTTATTCAGTTTTTTCTGTCATTTGTCTGAGTACATAAAGTAATATGTTTTAATTCAGAGAGATGGACCTGCATTATTTTAATGTAGTGACATTTTTTCAGCAACATCCTGTAGGTTTTTTTTTCCCTCAACCACTAATAAAATGGGGGAAAAAAAGACTTCTTAGAGCCATTAAAACACTTTTTAAGAATAGCCCTGGTCAAAACATTAAATAAAAGAGCATGTAATCCCAGTAAGAGCATTCAATTTAATGACATTCATCCCATAAACCCAAACGTAGATGACCCTATCCACATAGGGCAAGAATGCCAAGGCCATTGTAGGTTTAGGGATTAACCTGAGAGTATCTTTCATAAAATGTTTTAATCCCACTTGTCCAAAATTTAAAAATGGAAAGGAGGCCCTATTATCACTAATGGTGCCCTAAATAATAAAATAATGCTGGGGAAAGAAGGCTCTCTGGGTTACCCGAGACCTGAGGCTGCAGAAACAAAGGGGAAGCACAGGGAGGAATGTGGATTATTAAAGTGGAAATGTAGATGCCTTCTCATTGCTGAGGTCACTGGGACAATAAGATCTTTTGGTTGCGGGAAATTCCAGCCAGCTCCATCTGCAACTGTGCTTTCCATCCTGCTTCTGCAGAACATTTGCTTCCCCCTGCCCTGCGTCTCCACCGCCAAGACGTGGGAAGGGCTCTCTCAGCCAGGGTCCGTGCAAAGAGGACTCTGCCCCCACCCACACGGTGCTCATCCTGAGATCACATCTACATGCAGGGATCAGACTGGCTGTGAAGAGCCAAGCTGGTATTTTGGACGTATTCACAATCAATTCCAAATCAAGTGACTGGAACAGCTGTGTAGCAATTCAATTTCTTCATTAAGGTATCCAAAATGACTATATTGATAGATTTTGGACCTTTCATTGTCTTAAATAAAAAAAGTGAAAAGTGTCTATTTCCAAAGAGCTGATTGAGAAATTGAAGCAAAATATTAAGGAAATGGGAGGCATTCTTTATTTCTTATCTACACTTAAACTACAAAATAAATATTTGAAGTGGACACATAACAGAAGGTAGACTTTTCTCACTTATTTTTCTAGACCTAGTTGTTCTCTGGTCTTGGGGTGATTTTCACAAAAATGTGTTTCAGTGATGTTCTCAAGCGACTTCCTAAGACATTTTCTATTTTTAATGTCATGAGTTATGATCTAAACTGGTTCACTCAATTCAAATAATTATAAAGGCAGGTAGTTAATATCATATAAACAGCATAGTTAATACCATATAATCTCTTTTAATATTATATATGATTATTTTTTGGAGCAGGTTTTCGAAAGCAGGTATTTGCTTTCGAATTAGGTGTGGGAAAAGATTTCCAGCAGGTAGCTGAAGAAGGAAAATAGAAGTTAGAAATTCAGACCAGAAAGAAAAATCTCCATGCCTTTCAGATAAGCAAAAAAATATTTCAAAATCAAATCTGTCAGAAATGGAAGCCAGTTCAGTTTGGACAATGAAAAAAAATAATGGTTCGGACGTTTTGACAGGTATAGAAAAGGCATAAAGTATGGCTGATTAATTCAGTTAGAATATGATAGTAATTGGACAAAGTCATTCTTTTGATTAAATCCTTCGTTTGCTCTCCAGTTTCTGCAGGGTAAAAGCCAAGCGAATGGTTTATGAAGCCCTTCCCAATGGCCTCCTTGCCATTCCGGTCTCCTGTTCCTTTCTCCTCCTCCTCCAGCCTTATGGAAATACTCCAGCAGGGCTCTCTCTGCAACTGCCTGGAGTGCAGAACCCTCTGCCTAGACACCCTTCCCTTAACTCTTTCTTTCTCGAAAGCTCTCATTCAGTCTTCCCTTGGGACACCGTCGGTAACCTCTCTGGAACTCTGTTAGGCTAACTTCGCTCTTAGGTTTAACCGCTTGCTCGTTTGCAGGCCCCCTCACGAAACCCTGAGCTCTTTGAAGGCAGGGATTATGTTGCCATTCATACAGAAAATGGAAGCATGGGGCTTGGAATCCATATAAGTGTTCAGTACATTGAAGAAATCCATTTATTAATTGACTGACCGAATGAATGAATGAGTCCAGTTAGCAGCTCACAGTTCCAGAAAACGCCCAGTACTCCCCACCCTGGTTACTGTCTCCTGAAAGGTGTCTTTGGTTACATGAGGAAACCGATGAGAGGCCACTGGAAGCTCATTGTCCATAATGGGGAAAAGGCAATTAAACCAAATTGTGAGTGGAGAGTATCAATGGATCGATAGTGTCATTTTGCTTTTAAAGGACAGCCACATTTAGCTATCAAATAATTACAGGGACCTTTAATGTTTAAGGTGTGACCATAAAGTAATGAAATGACTTTAATAAATAACATGTGAAAACCAGTTTCATTAACTTAAAGTCACACTCTTACAGATACACTCAATTTGCTGCCTTTACAACAATTAACACGATAGCTTATAAACAATCTAATGAGGTTCCAAAGACATATATTCAATTTTGCCAAAACACAGTTATATTTTTAAGTGAGAAATAATAATTATAAGCAATTTATTTTAGTAGAATATATTTTAGTTGCAACAGACATAATAATGCAGGAAAAGGCCAATAGAGGAAGGTATCAGAGACGCTGTGGAAAACAGGGCGCATTTCTCAGGGCTATTTCTAAATGTGCTGAACTGGAGTTTTTGAACCTCAGAAAACTTGTTTTGTAGGTAACTTTATTCCCACAGTAATCTCAGCCCTGCTTCTCAAGATAGTAGTCTGTCAGAACTGAGGGATGTGGGGGATAATTTGAAATATCTGAATTACTAGAATTTCCTACTGGAGTTGAACTTAGACAGTACCCATAAAAAGACAATAGGGCAGTTAATGAGAAAGTAAAGTGTTTAAAAAAAATTAATTCCCATCTAGTTGCAGCTTTCAAGTCACACAGGAAAAGAAGAATTTAATCAAAAAAGCCCTAAATATATTTTCAGCTGGGCTAGTGCATTTCCCTTTATTTCTGTCCTTTGCACCATTGTATAAAGCCAACCAGCTCAGAAACAACTGCCCCATGTCTCATCAGCTTCTCATGCATCACTGTCTCAGTACCTATGCTCTGGGCTGCCTTTGGGCAATTACTGTATCTTTATGAAGGAAAGCTACCTTTGCCATGACGGAATGAGGGTTATGATGTTTAATAATCTTAAATTCAAAATGATTTTAAATGCTCAAAAACATTTTGTGTCTGTAAATGGCTTACCTTCTGAAACCTCAAGCTATAAAAAGAAGATTGTAACTGAAACATGAGCCAAGTTTTATTTCATTTTCATTATTTTACTATTTTGGCTATTTTCTTCTCATTTGCTGGAATATATGCTAGTTAAAATGCTTGCTTAGTTTTAATTCACAATATTAAAAGTCCTAAATATTTTAAGTGCTCTGCTTCTAAGTATTTTGTACAACTATGTTGTAGCTGGCTATGAATACGGTCACTACAAGGAGATAATAAGGTCAAAAGGCTAGAAACAGAAATACTCTTTAGTCTTTCTCTTCTGGGCAAAGGTATGGTATTTTTGGCGGGGATGTATGAAGCCTCATTGAGTCCTAAAACTGTAAGTCCATAGCATTCAAAGTCGCAGGTAGGTATAATACACAATCACGGGCAAGCAATGTACTTTTGTGTCCCCACACGGAGAGATTAGTCCAGCCTTTCACTAAACAAGAGGCTGTTCTATTTTTAATCCTTAACTCATTTGTTTCTTTCAAAAGTACACTTCTATTTAAATTTGTTAAGATTCCCCATTGCAACAAAATCCTATTACCGTAAATCCTTTCCTAGCGCTGGCAGTCACCCCTTGGACACAGCAGGTAATGCATGTTCTTCCGCATCCCGTAACCCATGCAGCTTCCTGCAGCGAGGCAAGCCCCTGGAAGGGCAGCGGTGCGGGTTCTTCGGAAGGAGCCCGGGAGCTCTTCAGCCCCACGGTGAGGGCACACTCTAACGGCAGTAGCAGCAGCAGTCCTCATGTGGCTGCCACTGGGAAGTGAGGTGCAGGACAGCCAAGAGGTAAATGACAACAAAGCCCCAAGAATTTGCTATTTTAGCTTACCAGATACCGAGAAAATCTTGGGAAGTGCTTATTCACCTCAATTTTATAATCCAGCTGGTGTACTGGGTTTTCAGTAGTTCATATTAACTCAATTTTATCATCGATCATTTTTCCCGATATTAAGCAGATTTGATGGCTACTCTAGCCACACTATAGGTGTTTATTTAAAGAACACATTTTCCACAGCCAGTTCGTTTCACAGCTTTACTGGAGCATTCTCATGTCAACCAAGCCCCCTGGGCTTTTAGAAGTGATGAATCCTAAAAGATGTTTTCCCCACAGAAACCACAATGTAAATGTAACAAGTAATCAATCTTCTGAACAGCAATCAGGCAACCACTTAACGAACATACTACCCAAACAAAATAATTAATCTAAGCAGTGTCCCGAATAGTAATTAATCTAATCGGCTCCAAGCGATGTGTTTGTTCACTGTACACTATTTTGTTTCATAGTTGTCATAGTTAAAGGTGTCAGAGACAGTACAAATGTGCTAACCGGTTTAAAAGAATACTAATTTCAAGAGGAAAGTGTGACACAAATGTTTATGCAGTGCGGGATGTTGTTCCTTTGTTTGCAGAGAGGAACAACACATATCAATGTCAGAGTAAAACAAAAAGGACAAATGCTTTAAAATAAAAGAGGAAACAGGAACAACACTGCCAGACATCGGCCGAGCCATTAAAGATCTGAAACAATTATAATACAATCTAAGCCAATAATTGCCTTCTGATGAAGGGCAGGTAAACTTAATTATAAACGTCCCAAGGAATGACAACGAAATGAAATGAAAAGTAGAGAGAGCCAGAAAGAGTCTGTTTCTCTAAGATCTGTGACACACAAATAGGTTAGAAGAGTTGGTTGATTTTCTAGGGAAAATGGGTTACGTGGGAGATAATTTTGATAATTTAGAATAAAAGGGTAAACATAAATCCCTTATGTTGTTTCTTTATTTGGATCCTACATTCAATAATTTCAAATGTTATCAGCCAACTCTTACCATTGAGCTTCACTTTATGTCCTGAAGACTAAACCTTTACTGCAGAGTGGAGTAAAAGGGAGTCACCAGATTGCATTTATAACCGAAATTCGATTCCGGAGTTCCATATACACAGCGGTATTAAGCCTCAATTCAGGTCACACGCTACTGAGTAACATGGGCTTTCTCAAGATCTTGTTTTAACTCATGGAAGCTGGAAACCACCTTCATACTCTTAGGCTTGTTTGGGGAAATATTCATGAAATTAAGATTGTGGATTTCAAAACACTTGGTTATAAAAAGTTTTCCCTGGCATCCATCAGTTCTTCTGGGGTGCGAAAGCATTTGTAGCATTACTATAAGAAATTTCTTCATTATAAAGGGATTCTTTTAACATTTTTCCTTAAAATTTATTTTGCATGATTAAAGACAGTAAAAAGATACAAAGAATAGCCATGTATTGAAATAACTTCTATTAATAAAATATAAATATTTTATTTTAACAAACGAAAATTTACCGATAGAAGGAAGTCCTTTTGAAGGGGATGGGTAACGCTACCCAGACCCCCACTTCAGAACCCAGATGCCCCTTCCATCAGTTGCCTGGCAGGTTGGCCGCTTTCAGGTGAAGCTACCTTGACCAAGGTCACTCTGCTACTCTGCTCCCCGGGAGCAGCCGGCATCCAGTGATGGGTTGACCTGGCGGTACAAGTGCCCACCCTCTTGCCTGGATACTGGACATCTCTGACGGGCCAACGGTTAGGCTGAAATCGGTGCTGCAAAGGTAGTGCAGCTCAGCCAGTCCCATCTCCTCTTCCCTTACTCTTTCACAGGGACCTTTCTTGAGAGCATTCCTGCTGCACCTTCCTTTGTGTATCACTCCGCGAACACCCCCGCCTCCCTCCCTGCCAGCACTGACCACCATGCTGAATCTGGAGTTTGTCATTCCCATGCAGTTCTGTACACCTTTACTCTGAGAAGTTTTAGTTTTCTACATTCTTTTTAAAGCCATCTTTCTCATTATCTCATCAATTTGGAAACTCCCCTGGTTAAAATAATCACTGAATTAAACTTACGAAGATGGCAGCAATCTGAACCTATATCTCAAGGCATAAATTTGTGCCAATAATGATTTAATCAAAAACTGTAGAAAAATTTAGGTGGGAAAATAAGTTTCTAAGGCTTATATATATATATATATTAATAACAAGAAAAGCACCATTGGAAAGGGCCATTGCACTGATTTACAAAGGAGTATCTCTCAGCGTGTGCTCTTCTCCCATGTAAGCCCAGTGCACCTGTTGTTGAAAATAGGTGATACAAAGAAACACAACATAAAAATGCACATTATGGCAACGTTTCCCAAAGTATATCTCAGGAACTATTCGTTCCAGGGGGTACTCATAGTTTTTATTTTATAGGAAAGATCCTGGTAGTCAGGTAAATTTGTAAAACTCTGCATCAGACAATATAAAGTAAGTTCGTTTTCTCAGGAATGTGCAAAGTCCTTAATGTGCTAATATATTAGATATTATATATAGATATTTGTTAATTAGACGCTAAAGTGAGGGAGTGTTATCTAATATGTTAGGCAACATATTAGACATTAGATATATTTTATGTAGTACTCCCCAAATGCATTTGAACACAGAATCCTTTCGTAGGGTGGTCTCATCAAAATAACACATTTGGGGAACTTCCAGGAGTCATAATGCAAATAGTAATTTCTTAAAAGATAATATCCAAATACACACATAGCTATCCAAACTCAGTTTTAAATTTCAATCAATATAATATTTAAACCCCTGTTGAAGTAAACCAGGAACATTCTTAAGGTTGCATAAGCAACCAGATATATGCACAAGTATCTCTGTTCCCATTCATGAAAGGAAAATATGAAATTCAGCACTTTAGATATGAAGAAAAAGTCTTCCACTTTTAACACTGTCCTCGACTTAGTATGTGATCAGAATAAGAAAGTTGAATAATAATTGACAGGTTAATAAAATCGCTTATATTGTGATTGTCATTATAGATTCAGTGAACTCAATTTGATAGCCAAAAGCAATGAAAAATGCTTGTCTTAAATCACAGAAGACTTGAGGACAAGTGGGCAGTGAAAGTATGCATACATAATCTCAGTTCCTCGGTAAGATTAACTCTTTGTTAACTCCCATGTCTGCTGAGCACCCAGTTGGTAAAGGCAGGTAAGAATGCCAGACTTTCCCAAACCAAAAACTGGCTTTGCTACCTGCTAGCTACTCTCTCCTAGCAATTGGAAAAGACATTGTATCATATAAGTGAACTTCTCAGTAGTTATGTGACATGAGCTGCCAACCACCATTACTGAAGTGATCATGAATGAAGCCTCACCATTCTTATTCTGGAGTCAAGATCCCAAACAGAAGCATTTGATTAGCCAAGTCAAGGTCACAGGACTGAGCTCCAGCTGCCAAGATGCCTGAAAAGTTTTATTTCCCTTACTTGACTTTTGTACTTGGAGATAAAGTATTATATTCCAGTAACACTATACACTGTTGGGTTTTCCCTTTAAATAGAAAGGTACATTGGCACTGGGATAGCTAAAAAAGACAAAAGTCCACTACAGTGACCAGGGACCATTTTGAATGACAACCCCTAGTTTTGTGGGAACTATGAAACTGACCTAAAGGAACAGCTGTGGTTGGAGAGGCTGAGACTCTGCATCCACTCGCCACCTCCCCTGCGGAGTGCGAGCCTCTGACTTCCTTGTTTTGCCTGCACGTGAAAAGGTGGGTGTCAGACACATATTAACTAAGCAGACAAGAGAGCTTCTCAAGGCCTGGATGGTTGATGGAGCCCACAGCTGAGACCCTGGCTTCAGTTGACATTGACATTGTTTCTCTTGCAAGAAGAGTCATTTGTTATGAGTAAATAAGATCCCTTGTTTATGTAGCAGATGGTTGGCATTGCAACTTTGACATTCAGGAGCCTGACAAAGAAAAACTGAAGATGTGATCTAGAGGGAAGGGAAAAGATCAAGTGCTAAGACTGGGACTCAATCCCATGACATTCAGGCAGAAATTAGAAGAGAAGGTCCATGCTGTCGAGCATAGATCTGTCTAAAGTCATGAACACACATGAAAGGTACTATGCTTATAACTACATGTATTATTTCATTTAATCTTTCCAACAGTCAGATGAGGTGGATACCCACTTTACAGAAGAAGAAACTGAGTCTTAGGTATTTTAGGTAACTTGTGCAAAGTGATATAGCTCGTGAGTGGAAGAGAAACCTGGACTGTCTCTGAGCCCTGTGCTTGCCATTACCTGATCCTCTTAGCTGTCTCTCTCCTATTCAGGATTCTGTGATCCCATTTGCAACATGTGACTGAAAGAGAAAGAGAGAAAGACAAGAAAAAAACCAGCTAATTAAGTAATGATTATTTCTAGGTAGTGCTGAAGGTGTTACTGTAGCATGACTAATAGTGCGACAATTTCCATTTAGTATTCAGGAAACGACCAGTTGCATGTGTGCTGAAGTAAATTCTCAGAGGTGTAAGATTATTCTTATAGAAAATTACCCTTTTGGCTTCTTCCTCCAGAGCCTCACAGTGGTCTCCTGAAATGTACCTCAGTGAAAAATCAAGCAGAAAGGCAGTCTCATCTCCAAATTCACTGGGTTTCTAAGGTGATAGCCACATCAATACAACCATAGAGAAGTGGCAGAAAATGTGGTGTGCCTTTTTAGGAGTAACCCAATGCCTGTCTGAAAACTGTAATTCTCCTCAGAAAGGAAGCATACAATGGATTTTACAATTTACATGCGGGTGTTGTGTATTATGAAAAATTAACCTTACTACATAAATACATTTACTTTTATTATAAAAGAGATTTTGGATTTTACAAGATTCACTGAAAAAGCTCCTTGAAGTAGCCAGTTTCTCTATTATATTTAAATGTTTTATTATAACTTAATACACAGGGGCTCTGAGGTAGCAAAATTTAAGATTTCAGCATTAGTAGCTGCTACAATACATTTTTAGCATAAATAAAAAATGCTTTTAAAATTATAATGTGTATATTATAGGAAATAGGAATAGATAAAAAAAATCAAATTTAAACTCTACCTCACAAGATTATGCACTATATGAATTGAGGTTTAGATGTATTTCCCTATTGTAGAAGAGGGATTAATAAATTTATAATAGTATTCCTTTATGAACAGTTGCATTTAAGCTCTCATTTCCCACAAGGGGCTTTTTTTTTCTTAAACAAAGAGAATAAAACTCTAATGTAGACTTTATGACATGAGCAAGTTGAACACACCAAACATTGTCCCTAGGTTATCTGTCTGCACATAAACTTGCATAAATTTGTCATAAAGCCATAATTAGACAACTAACCATTATATAAACACTAATTCTAGACACTTTATAGCCTACTATTAAGAAGTAAATAAATTCTCATATAGTAACAAATTTTTTAAACTACAATTTAGAGATTTAGAATTTACTGTTAAGATATATGAAATAAATTTTGTTTTAATAAGATAATTAAAAAATATATATATATCATTTATTGAGCACCTAGCATATCCCCAGCTTTAAATTAGGCTCTTTACACTCATTATAATACTTAATACAACTGCCTGTGGGATAGGTATTATTGCCATTTAATAGATGAGAAAATAGTGACTTAGTGTTAATAGCTAATTTACCCAAAAAGCACATGGGTGATAATGCGTTTACAAGCCATTCAAACCCTGATGCATTTCTGTGACTACTGTTCCCTACTCATTTGCCTCTCATCCTTGTCTACGTCAAACTGCAATAAAAGTATTTTCCTAGATTAACATTCTGTAAATCATTTAAATACAGTAGCATCAAATTAAAACAAGAAAACAGGATTGATTGCAAGCAATGGTAAAAATCAACACAATAAATGTGAATGAAAAGAAATACATATAAATGGTGAAATGCAAATTCAACTTGAAAAATCATTTCAATTTAAAAACTAAGCAGTGGCAGTAAGAGCAGAAAAAATTTTTTTTCTTATAACAGCCAAATAGGTTGATGGCTCATTTCATTGCACAGCAACATTCTGATTTTTCTCCCGAAGCTGGAAATGCCTATTTACCAGAATGAGAAAAATACTTACACTTATGTGAACTGCAGTGGTAAATTATGCATGCTCAATTAATCCACAAGTACTGCCCTAGGTTTGCTTAAAGTTCCTGAGGCATAAGATGCAGGTGCCATGCTGATAATTTATCAACCCCTGGATTTTTAGTCATCTATTCAGATTAGGCTGATTGTGTACAGAATGTTCACTGTTTAAAAGGAATTACACAGACAAATTCCTGCCTCCGCCCCTCCCCCACCGCACAATTCATTATTGTGCTCCACGGATGTGAAACGTGAACACTTATGGGTCTGCCTTTATGTGGCTCTGAGAAAGTACTGTTAGCTGACGAATCCAGCCCATAATAAATTTTCTTTATTTACCGCCCACCTGGCTACGACTCCATCAGTATCAGCAGGAGAAAAGATAAGATCTTATCAGTGAACTGCGCTGACACCTGGTGCAGTTTCCCTTTCAGGACCGGGGTACGTGAACTGCACACTAGTTCTGTCAAGCTCCAAAGTGACAGCTGAATTCTCCAGCACAAGGCGTACGGCCCAGCATGTGCCACACTAACGGTCCTGCGGTCTGCTCTCCTGATTCAGATCTGTGACTGGCATGTGAGAGAGAGAGAGACAGACAGACAGAGACAGAGACAGACAGAGACAGAGACACTGGACCTTGAGCCAGTTTGAGCGGAAGGAAGGGAGGGGAGAGAGGAGAAAGGAACCTCAAAAACATTAATATAACAATATACAAAGTTACTGAATCAATGGATCATTTATTCCATAAGAGGAACTGAAAACAGAAATATGCGTGCAAGAATTTGAAGCTCCAACACAATCTCATGCAACGGCAGTGTTTGTATTAGGGAATAAAAGGGGACCTATTATTTCTAAGACAGCAGCACAGGTTTGTGTGGAGCAGCAGATGCCGGCACATGATACAAGATACCTCATGCAGCACGTTTCAGAACAAATTAAAACGCTGGAGGTTTGGAGGGAAAATCAAATTGTTGCCACTTTTTAATTTTTCAAAAGTATGAGTTTTGGAAGTTACAGGCAATATAAGAGAAAAATAAATAGTTCAAACTTTTACCTATTTCACTAGTACTTTTGTTTCCGCAGGATGACTAAATGTAGGTAACACTGACACTCTTATTTATTGGTTTATATCTATACAAAGCAACATTTAAAAAATAAACAACAGGCAACTTCATATGTGAAGTTAGTAAATTATACAATAGCTGCAATGACAGGTGTACTTTTCAAATTTATTTATTGTACCAACATGTTTTTATCTTCCATTAGGTAGTGCCATGGACCGAAAGATGCTCTATTGCTAGATGGTTCATTTGCCTCCAAGTTTGTTAGTAATTTCATTTTTTTTCAAAATAAAACAAAACTTTCCTAACTTGTTTTACAGCCACTTACACTTTACTGGACAAAATGCCTAGTTTTGATGAAATTTGGAAAATAAGTAATATATTTAAAGAGTGAGAATATAAAGGATTGAATATTTCTTTTTTTCTATATATCTGTGTATCTATTCTTATATTAAAATGATTCAAAAACAAAGGGCCATACAATGAAAAAAGAATCTCTCAATCGCTTGAGCTCTAGCTCCTTTCCCTTCCTCAAAAGCAGCATAAATAAGTCAAGTGTCGTGGTGTGTGCCTGTGTGCCCAGCTACTCAAGAGGCTGAGGTGGGAGGATCACTTGAGCCCAGGAGTTCGAGGCTGCAATGCGCAATGATCACTCCTGTGAATAGCTACTGCACTCCAGCCTGGGCAACATAGCAAGACTCCGTCTCAGAAAAAAGGGCAACATAACCAATTTATTATGCAATTCTTTCTTTCAAATATATTCTTTATATATGTGTGTACAGGAAAATACTGAATGAACAAACCAAGGTATTTAACATTGAGGGGACTTTTTATATTCAATATATCTTGGATCTGATCTTTTAAACTGGGAAACAGAATTCCATTTTAAGGATGCACCGTGATTTATTTAAACAGTCCCTATTCATGTTCATTTAGGTTATTCTAGGTCTTTTGCAAGCTTAAAACATTTTTGGAGCTTACTTTTGGGGTCACTTTTCCTCTTCCAAAACTTACTGCTTTTTTCTAGAAACGTTCAAATTCAATTCAATCACTGATGTTATAACAAGTATAAAGCCTGCACAGGAATAGCTGCAAAGCTACAAGGAGAAACGTACCACATGGAATATAAATGTGGGCAAAAAAATATTTTGTATAATTTTTCAAAGGAGTAAAAGTCAAGTTCACAAGTTACAAGGATTTTCAACAAACCCCTTGATGCTCTGATCAAGCCTTAGAAATTTAAATCAGAAACCCTCTGGCAACCTTACCTCTAAGTAATCAAAAGCTCACTTTCCCTGTGTATGACATATTGACATATGGTAACCTCTTATTCCAAAGAGTTATTTCTTCTCAAATAAGGCTTTTCATTATTTTGTTCCCTCGTTGCATTTAATCCTTCAGTATAAAATTTCTTCCCCTTTAATTTGGAAATCCAACAAAAAAAATGTATTTTTGAAGCACAAATGTTCCCACTCTAGCAGCTTGGAGAGATCCAGCCACAACATTAAGGAGATGAGGTAGTCAAGTGGCGAGAGGGAAAAGATCTTTTGTTTGCTGTAGCAAAGCAAGTCCTTTTATTCCTTTCCAGGACAAAAATGCAGCAACTACCTTATAAGTACAGAATATGGTTAGGATCCGAATGAGTCCAAAGATTGAGATGTGTTCATTCTCCAGATCACAAACACAGGAAATGTGGACTGGTTTGCTACTCTACTTAACACGTCTCACATGGTGTTATCTGGCATGCAATCAACCTCAGAGGCTCATCTGCATTTGTCACACTATCTAATAAAACTTTGTGATAGGAAGACTTCCTTTTACCACATATTTCTAAAGCCACTGAATTAGATGGTGTTTGGATATTCTTCATAAAAATTTTTATGCCTTATATGCACATACATATAAACACCAAGCACGTTCTAATATATTTATGATATATTTTATAATAAAAAGTTTTACCAGAACATCCATGAGCACTGTGACACAGAAGATCACAAGTTTGTTAAGCCAGTTCAGGCTTTTAAAGACAGATTACGTAACCCCAGCCCCCTGCTTTTTTGCCTTAAAATATGTTCATGGCATCAAGTTATGCCCCAAACAAGTCAAGCAATCGGTCAAATTTATGAAAACGTTGTATGGTAGTGATGTCCTTGAGCCAATGACTGCCTTTTTGAGGGAATGGAGTGGGTATTCCAGGGAGAACTGTGGCGTAACTACTGGCATTTTGTTGCTTTGGTCATTGTGGTGTTTTGCCCTGTTTGAGCTGTTCTAATTATAGGATGCAAGGTTTAGTGCAGGGCTCTTGAAACAATTTTTAATTTATGATTTTCTTGTTCTTGGCTTCTTTACTAATGTCCTATCACAATGTGAAATTCACTCATATTTGGACAATTATTCGTGTAGAACATTAACCGAAGGCAATTTTTTTCTGCACAATAAATATCACCACTTTCTCTTTTCCATTTATACCCAGGCTTGGCTGTTCCAGGAGGTCTCCTGTCCAAGAACCCATTAGTAATTTATCAAAAGAGCAAATGTCATTATGCAGGAAGCCAAAGGAACTGTTTTGCGTTTGATTTCTGGTTCTGATAGCATTACTATTGATTATTCTCCAGCATGACGGGGGCTAGACTCAACAGATTACTGTATTTGTGAACTGTCAATCACAAATGATCCAAGGCTTCCCAAAATATTTGAGCATGTAAGAGTAGAAGGTCCACATCTTTGTAACTGTGAATTGTGCTGCAATAAACATTCAAGTGCAGGTTTCCTTTTGATGAAATGACTTCTTTTCCTTTGGATAAATACCCCGTAGTGGGATTGCTGGATCAAATGGTAGGTCTACATTTAGCTATTTGAGAAATCTCCATACTGTTTTCCACAGAGGTTGTACTAATTTGCAGTCCCACTACAGTATATAAGCATTCCTTTCCCTCTGCATCCACACCAGCATCTATTGTTTTTGGACTAATGCCCATCAATTCATGAGTAAATTAACAAAATATGGTATATGTATATCATGGAATACTACTCAGCCATGAAAAAGGATGGCAATGCTTTTGCAACAATTGGGATGGAATTGGAGACCATTATCCTAAGTGAAGTATTTAAAGAATGGAAAAACAAACACATGTACTCACTATTAAATTGGAACTAACTGATGAGCACACTGATGAGCATAGAGGAAAATAAAATTCAGTGGAAATAAAGCAGGGGGTAGGGAGTAAAAAGGGGATGGGCAGAAACCTAACTAATGGGTGCAATGAATACTACCTGGGTAACGGGCCCATTTTTAACCTTGGCTCAAGTATTACAAAAGCAATCCATGTGACCAAAAACATTTGTGCCCCCGTAATACTTTGAAATAAAAACAAAAGAACTAACACTACTACTGAGGGGAAAAAAAAGAATGTAAGGTCGAACTCACAGCCTGAAAACTAAATCTTGCCTGAAATTCCCTGGCCCTAAAAAAATTCAATAAGGAGTTGCTTTATTACTATTAAAAAAGAAAGATTTCCTAAAAATGAAGAAACCTCAATGGTTATTTCCAAAAAGTTGTAAGAAAATCATGTAATGTAGTTAGCGCATTAAAAAAAATCAAATCCAAGGTGATTTTAAAGATATTTATTTTAGACCTGCTATCTCCCAAAAGAAGAAATGAAGAATACAAAGGGTAGGTTAAATAAAAGGGCATGTCACATAATTTCTAAATAACAGAGAAATCGAGGAATTTTTCCAATATATGATGGTAAATTTATTTTTTAAAAAATATTTTAATTGGTTAAATTAAAATTAGTTACATTTATATCAATTTCCATTATTGAAAAAAAACTGTGTTTATATTGCACATTAAGTGTTTGCTCATCATTTTTCATGAACTAAACAATGGAAATCAAACCGGAATCATGAAAACCAAATAGATATCTAGGTATTAATGAAAAACATTTAATACATGCAATGTTTTGCAAAGATCAAGAAGGATTTGCAGAATAGCGTGTACAATTTTTGGCTAAAGTGACATTACAAAATATTTAGTGACTGATGCAGCAGGGCACTGCTCAAGCAGAACAGATGCACTGGCTGCCACGCCCAGACGCTGCCTATGAACAGCCAGAGGTGCTCGCCGCTGTGCCTGCTGGTGGCCCCTCAGTCCTGGATGTAACTCCCACGCTGTCTTGGAGTGCAAAGTTCAGCTGAACAGGCTGTAGAACTATTAATACGTAGCCTGACTTCATTCAACTCCTGACTGCCACCATTTACTGCTAGTGTAAAGTGACCTGAATTCACTAAAACTAAATTTCCTAATCTGTAAAAATAAGGATAATTCATTCCACTTGAAAGGGGAAGACAAACACCCCTGCAAATGTTTGCTGGCAAAGTTGGGTGATTATGCTGCAAGAGCTTTACTATCCTTCCTGCCAAAATATAAAAATAAATTTTGAAAAACCAAGCTGCTTTGCAGTTGTTTCTGGAAGACGTTAATTGCATTTCTGTATTGTATCATCATACTCCACACAGTATGGTGGAGTTCTATGTTCTGTTTCTGTGGTGTCCAATGTGGTAGCCACTGGCTACATGTGATGACCAAGCACTTTAATATAACTGAGGATCTGAGCATTGTATAATTTCAATAACTCTAATTTAAATTTAAATAGCTAGTGACCTTATTATTATATGTGCTAGACTCAGTTTCTCTCATGAGTCATCTCATGCTGAGCTCCACCTCCATTATCAAGACACCTTTTTTTTTTAAGCCATCAAGCTACTGTTTTAAGCTATTCTGCCCCATACCCCAACTTTAACCCAGCCTGACCAGAGTCATCGGTGGACTCTTGTTCTCTGTCTCGTCCCACTGAACATCACGGCTCCAACGGCCACACGTGGCCTGTATCAGTCTCTGGTTTGACAGACAATAACAGAGGATGATCTCTCATTGGTTGGTTTTCAGTTGAACTATTTATCTATCATCCCTGTGGTTTTCAGAAGGACAGGACTCACTCCTGGCTATGAGTTAATGTTCCTACAGAAAAGACTTCTTACTCCTGGATCAAGCACGTCAAGTAGGTTCAATCTCAGGTGTTAATTCTCCCAAAATGGTAAGACAATGTGGAATACTTCAGACCTGATATTTAAACTTAAAATGAGATGTCAGAACTTGCTCTACCCTTTTATTTCTATTTCAATCTAATGTTTCTGTTTGTCTGATCTGCCTCTTGGGCCCTGAGCTACATAATCCATGAGACTGATTTGAGACAAAGCATGAAACATTCATTAAATTCCCTAAATCAGACATTGCTAGGGCTCCATGTCTGCCATTCAGATTGTTTTCCTTCTGCAGCCTCTGTTGCTTGCTCAGGGTCTTATCTGATATGGTCTACCTACCTTCTAGGCCTACCTCTCATGTTATCCTAAGATTTCTAGCTTTCCTTCACAACCCTAGACATTATTATTTGCTCCCTAACTTGTGGTTTCAGAGCACCTTCTATACTTCTTCATTTTGGCAATTACAACATTGCCTGGTATAAAGTGGTGCTCAATAAATATGTGTGGAACAAATGAATGAACTGGATAATAGTAGTTTGTCTATGCTTCCTTCTTGATCATAGCTACCTACGTGTATGGACCACCACTTATTCATCTTTGTATCCCTATACGAACCAATGCCAGGAAAATAGGGAGCATTATAAACCATCTCTTAGCCTAGACGACATGCAGGGGCTTCCAGCAGTATTTTCTTTTCTGTTCTGACCACGGTCTGATTAGGTTCCTCCAACCCTGCCTGTCTTGATTATCTTCTGTGTGCTGTACTCTGCCTTTCTGTTCCTTCAGCGCCCTGGTTTCTGACCTGCTGCTCAAACCTTTAATAACCTGGATGCTCTAAGTCTGTCTACCGCTCTGGTTTCTGCCACTGCTGGACCTCATGCAACCCAGTTCATTAAGCACCTGCTTTGTGCCAGGTAACAGGCTTGGACTTTGCCTAACTAACTGGATCGGCCTATCTATCGGACACATTTTTTTAAGCAATCATGGTTAAAAGATGCAAGTATATTTGCCTAGTCTTCATTTTATATTTGGTTCAGATCAGTATCCTGGCTCTGTCTCAATTTTGTGTTTCTAGGTGAAGCAAAGTAGAAAGCAAGCACTACTGCGATTTGCCTGTTTCCTACCTACTTTCCTTTCCTTTCCCCCAACTTTTTCTGCCTTCTCTGATTTTAATTGAGTATTTTACATGATTTCATTTTCTATCTTCTCAGCATATCAATTGTGCCTATTTTTAAAAATTTAGTGGTTTCTCCAGAGTTTACAATATATATTTTTAACCAATCTAGGTCCATCTTCAAATAACACTACACAGCTTTGCATGTAGTACGGGCACCTATCACGGAGTACCACCCATTCCTCCTTCCCATGCCTTGTGACGCTGCTGTCACTCACTTCACTGATCCATATGCTATCGTCACCCAACATGCTGTTACTATCATTGCTTTAAACAGTTATCTTTTAGATGAATTAGAAATAGGAGAAATAAAAATTCATACTTTCCTTAATTTTTTCCTTCTCTGATACTCACCCTTTCTTTATGTAGATCCAGATTTCTGACCTATATCATTTTCTTTCTGCCTGAAGAACTTAAATCTTCACTTTTGAAGGAAAATTTTAAGGTATATAGAATTGTAGATGGGTATTTATTTTCATTCCACACTTTAAAAATTTCACTCTATATTCTTCTTGCTTGAATAATTTCTGACCAGAAGTCCGCTGAAATTATTTCACTTATTCCTTTATAAGTAAGGTGTTTTACCATCTCTGGCTTATTTCAAGATTTTCTCTGTTTTTGATTTTCTGCAGATTGAACACAATGTGCCTAGATGTGTGTTTGTGTACGCATGCACATGTGTAAAATGCATAGAGGTATGGTATTCTTTCTGTTGTCTTCCCTCTTGACTTTGAGAGTCTATACCTTGCAGCTTTTCCAGATATAATCCACTGTTATATTGGGGCTCTCTTGGTACAATGGCAAAGTGTGGGAGAGGGGAGCATTCTGTTATCTTCTGATTATATCTCGGTATTTTAGTGAGCTCTTGTCTGTGGACTGTGTAGTCTTCCCAAGGTTACTCCGGGAGGATAGCTGATTTCCCCCCCATCTCACTATATCCAGCGTCGTAGCATTCGCAATGTATTTCCTTCAACATCTGACCCCTGTGTTCTATATTTTCTTTCATTAGATGAGATTGGCAGGCTAGAGCGATGGGATCTGAAGTGAAAGGAATGTCCTTTTCTTAGCGGAGGATAAAATCTATAACCCTGGAGAGTGAGCCTTTGTTATAGAGAAGGCTCTGGGCATGTTTCACAACAACTTTTTCCAGCCAGAATAATGATGCAATCTTCACCATGAGAACCTGATGGGGTTGCTGGTAGGTAAAGCCTATGAAAGTGTGGGGACCCCTCTGAGGCTGAGGTTCCTGGAGTTTTTCACACACTTACCAGTCTACACTCAGTGTCCAGCAGTTCGTCAGTGTCATCACTGCTGAGGTTCCTGCCCGTACGTGGCTCCGGCGGCTCGGGCTGCAGGTGGACAGACCTGGGATGTTTTTCTGTGAATGTGCCTGTGTCTCCAGAGCTGGGCGTGGCGATTTGCCCTGTAACCTCATCTCTGATGTGTCCAAAAAAGTCACTGACTATCAGTTTGTCAAGGTTTTTCTTGTTGTAAGGAGAGGAATGAAGCCTTCCAAGCCCTCTACATGTCAGAACTGAACTCAGAAGTCCTAGAACATACCCTTCGAAATCAGATACGTGGCATTTGAACCTTCCTATGGTCATTTAGCAGCAATGTAACCCTGGGAAAATTATCCAACCTTTTAAAACCCCACTTGCCACCTGATAAAATTGGAATAATTATAAGCAGCTCATGTTAAATAAAGCATTGCATTACATGGAGTCAAGCACACGGAAAGTGCTCAATTAAAGTTAGCGGCTGTTATTTCTCAAGGGTCATTTTCATTGTGCTTATGCACGAGCCTCTGCTGGAGGTCTTGCCCCATCTTTCTGTATCCTGTTCCCTTATGCCATACGTGAGGCCCGATACTGACGAGCAGTTCTCCTGCTGACAAACTCCAAAGCTGCAGATTCAGGAACGGCCCCCACCCTCCATTTGTATCACTGGCCTTGAGCCAATAAAAGACGGAAGTTCTTGGCTATTAATGTTTTTTTCAAGGCAACCAGCTGATCTCAGGCGTATCTGGGAATCAGAGTGTGCTGTTAAGAGTGAGTAGAGGAGAAATTCAAATATTGCTTTTGTCACTGTTTGGCTGCATCATCTTAGGCACATCACCTACACTCTCGGTGCAAGTTTTCTTGCCCATACGACAGTGGCAATAATGGCTGCCTCACGGGAAGGCTGTGCGGATCAGGAACCCGTGCAGCACTTGGAACACTGCTTGCCACAAAGCAGGCACTCGATAGGCATTAAATATGATCATCATTGACCATATATGCCTAAAAAAAGGATGAAAAAGCTTTCTTGACTATCTCAACAGTCCTAGGCCATTATTTCATTATATTATTGGATAGTTATTCATTCTCTATTACAAAATTTTATCCCAGGTAAAGGTAAAAATCAATGACTAAAAAGCTTATCTCCTGGGTATAAACTGACGGAACACAGGCAAAATGATTGCAGTTGTTTCTCTGCTCCTTGATCTAATGTACTTCTTGTTTTAAAACGAAAATCCTGTACTGCTTTAGAGCAGATGCCATTCTGTACAAGGGCATGAGATAGGAAAGGTGGCTCAAATTACATGGCTTTCAGTAAGAAAAATTTAATATAAAAGGGAGCAAAAAAAAGTGAAAAAATGTCAAAAGCCAGATGGTCACTAACCATCCTGAACTGGCAATTGACAATTAAGTAATCGATCCATAATAAAAATCTACAAGTAAGATTTCTGTTCCATGGACACACCCTAATCACAGTATTTTAAAGCTGTCTGGCGAGGGATTCCAGCTTCTAGGTGTAAGGAATAGTAAAGACGGTGATTGTCAGGGAACTCACTAAAAGAACTTAACCGCTATGCTGAGTGTTTTCCAAAATGCCATGAGCACATTTCTTTTCCAATAGAGGATGTAATTTATCAAATGTTAAGATTGATTTTTCTCAGGAAAGCTACTTTCTGGATGGTTTTGAAACGTACACATTGCATTTCTTTTTTTAAAACCATAATCAAGGATGCTTACTTAAGGACCGAAAAGTTTGAATATCACTGAGTGATCTAAAGGCTACTCCCAGTGGAATGCTAGAGTTTAACAGACTTCATATAACACAACAATCATTTTACAAATATTTAAGATAATAAAATTATTTTCTGAGACCCAAAAAGCACAATGGATAGAGAAGTGCAAATGCTTCAGAATAGCTGACTAAGTCTCTGACTGCTTAGTAATATATCTTATTTTTTATCTCCAAGGTTTTGTTGATTTAGAGAAACCTGAAATTGAAAGCTGTTATTCTCAGCACAGGTCTATATGCTTTAATGTTTCCATAATCTCATACTGATGGACTTCAGGCAAATGCATCAGTCATATTAGATACAACCTTGAAACAAAGGTAAAATATGTTAGTAGTCTCTGAAAGGAAATGCAATTAAAATGATTAAAAGTTAACAAAATTATAATACTATCCATAAAATGATAAAAAGATATTCTGTTGAGATGTATGCATAAACTTCATCCTAAATAAAATAAAGTCCAATATTTGAGCTTCCAGTTTTAATTTATTTCTCTGTAGTCTGAGCCATACACACTGTCATCAGATAATGTCTACGCAGCTGAATGCTATTAGTACCCTCCATTTTGACTAGACTATTATATTATAAAACATGAGATTGGGCAATTTTACATCTACTCCTTTTATTGATTCTGACTAGTAAGTAGGCAATCAATGGCGATTACAAGATGCAAAGCATTTCAGAGTAGAAAGAAAATTAAATTTGGCTCTTCACTTCTCTTAACTATACAAATATAATATCTTCGAGATGAACAGCAGGCAGACTTTAATATAAATAAATACACTGTTTTAGATCCCAAATCAGCAACAAAATTTATGAGACCACTTCAAAATGATGATGCATTTTTAAAAAGATTTTATTTTGAAAGGAACCCCTCTATTTAAATTGTTAGCAATATAAGCACATGGCAACACTAATTAGTGGGTAAAAGAACACAAGGAATATTTATTAAAAGAAAAGGGAGAAACCATGGAAGACACGAGACCCAAAGCTCTGGTTTCCATGGAGGTAGGGAAAGATATACACAGGAAAACAGGTTGAAGCTGTCATTCTGTGGTTTCTCTAAGCATGGAGTACAATCAATATTTTTGTTGAATTTGTTTCACCTATAAATAACTCCATCCACATTAAGTGTCCTTTATGTGTTGTTATTCTGGATTCGTACTTGCCTTCACTTGAAAAGATACTATTATAGTAAAAAGGATGTGATCTTGAAACGTTTTAGTAACTAGGAAACGAAGAAGGTTATATATTGTGTCCCTCCATTCCATTCACCTTGACTTAAGGCAATAAAGACCAGATGAGACTAACCCTGGAATTTGGGCTGTTAAATAGTCACACAATACCATGTTGCTATCCAGAGTTTCTGAATTAAAAGGCCTTCATTATTCATTCCCTCTACAGGAAAGCGATCCAAAGTAAAAATTACCCACAGACATACGAGAAATGCCTGGTGAGTCTCCATCAGACTGATTTCATTTGACTCTTCTAAACAGAGGGGTCAATCTATGGACTAAATCTGTTTCTTTTATTATAGCCATATATTCATTTCATTTCACGCCCTTTAGCTACGATCTGCCTTTCATGGCCTGGCAGTATCCAAGACAGTGAAGGAACAGATGCCACTGAGGACCAACTAACAGACACTGGGAATTGTCCCTCTTTCAATCTGCACGCTTCGCTGGCCTGAACTTGATGGGTACCATGCAAGAGTTAATCTGCTTATTCATCTGCCCTTCTGTATGAGGCAATGTCATTTAACAAGTGGTGAGGTTCTCAGAATTCTAATTAATTTGGTAATGTATGATAATCTAATGTACTAATATCACAAGGAGCAAGTGACTAGCCATCTGAGATGAATTAGCCCCAAGACACAATGAATAGTCCTAGAAAAAAGCATTCAATCTGTTGATAAGATACAGAAGTGTATTTAACATAAATCACTTATCTGAATTAACCACCATTCACCAGCAACAAATGGCAGAGTCAGGAATTGAAGTCAGGCTGCTTACTTCCAAAGCCTGTTCACCTCACTCTGTACTCCAGGACATCCACAGGCCACATCCAGGACCAAGAGGCCACCAGTGGGCACAGGAGTGGGCACCTCTGGCTGTTTTGCCAGCATGTGAGCTTATTAATTAGAATTTATTTCTATGATCATCATCATGCGATCGTGGCCATGGTATTGATCTTTTGCTGTACAGGCAGTTAATGTGAATTCTCTCTGTACAAAATCTGAAAGACAGTGATATTTATGTTTGCTCTGCAGGTGAGAAAACTGAGACTCTCAAAGTCAAGTACTTTGTCATACATTTAATTATTTCCACAACCCGGTTGTAAACTCATCTTTATCTTACCCCAAAGTCTAAGTTCTCACCCATTCTACCACAATACGTCTTTCATCCATTGGACTTCAAAATATGGATAACATGTTAAAAGTAATCCACTCTAGGAAGCGCTCCATGTGGTACAAGAAAAGATAAATTCATAAATTGGTTAGTAATTGTACCCTGTTGCTGTGTTATTTACCAAGGCCAACTAATAAGTCCAATGCCGACTACTCTATACCTCTAGGCTCTCAGTATTAAACTAACATGTGTTCGAAGAGCTTGGCAGATCTAGAAATAACTCATTTTCATGTTATAGTTTAAAAAACACATTCCTAAATGATATATGATTTGAAGATCACAAAAATCCATCTAGGTAAATATTATTATTATTTATTTTAAGGTAAATAATAAAATATTTTCATTTTAAATATAAGGAAACATACACTTATAAGGTCAAAAATGAAAAGGTGAAAAAATAGAGATTTAGAAAATTTGTTTGCCTGATACGTACAGAATCAGGTTCAAATCCTATTCTCTTGACTCAGCCTTTCCAGAATTCTAAAACTGCCTCTCTGGGTCCAGCTTCCAGCTACCTTGTACCCACTCTTCAGTCTCCTAGAAACCTCTCTAGGAGAGGTTTTCTCCTAGAAACCTCTCTGGTCTTCTACATGGAATAAATCCTGCAAGAACTGCAGACTTTTTAGAGGTCTGTCTGATACAAACAGCCCATCAGTGGACTGACTGGAGCCTGCAGGAAAGGGCGTCATGGCTCTCTTTCCCCCAGCCTGACACTGGCACCTTATATAATTGCTACACCCAGGGAGGTCCAGAAGTAATCATGTCTTGTGATGTCGTTATTTCTTTAGCTTTCATAATTACTTTAAGTGCTTATAAAACTAATGCAATAAGTAGGTACAGTAATCCAGCAAATAATAACAAACTATACATTTTAGAATAATTACTAATATTATCATTAATATACTTCACACTTAGTTTCCTCAATTTATATTCTGTATTTTGCCTTGGTGAAGTATTCTAGAACCAGTCTTTGCCATCGTTACAAATAAGCCAAATTCCCAGAGACCATAGAACAGTGTTTCTAAAGAAATAAATTCAGTTTTGGGGTCATTAACATACTCCCATGAGACTACAGAGCAGCACAACTGTAAGGGAGAATACATTTTCTTCCTCCAGGAGAGAAACCACCTCGTTTTTTCCAGCCTCCTCTCAGAGGATGTTCACCAATTGCAGTAAATGCAGAAATACTCAACAATATGACTTAAGTGAAGGAATCACTTGGGACCCGAAAAAGATTATTTTTAAGCCAAAAAAAATCCCCCAAAGTTTTTGCAAACTGTCATGATACAGCAAACTTTTTAGAAGTGAGAGAAGGAAACATAAGATACTATAGAGATGAGCTTCCCAATTCCCCATAGAGCAGCCTAACACATTGGTACCTCCATCTCTAAGCATTTTTCCAATGGTTTCTTTTTCAGAGAAGAACTCTTTTTAGAAATTTTCATTTAAGAATAAATGAAAATAATTTTGAAATGTATTAAACACATCATAAATTCTGCAGTATAAATAAGTCACTCTGAACAGAAAGGATTAAGAGCTTGAGAAGGCAGCAAAGGAATATTCTCATTCCAGCTTTTGTATGGCTTGCTGTCTTTGAGTTTTAGGGAAGGCCGACTTGATGAGAAAATGATATCAAGTGTATTGTATTCAGATGTGGCTGAAAAGGCCAAAGCCGGATCAACTGAGATCACGCATGTATTGAGCAGAGATTCGTTGTCCTTCAATCAATAACTAAGTGGGGCTGCTATCCAAAGAGCCCTTCCTGGTTTAGGACATTTCCACTTTCCTAGACTTGCAGCTGGTCCTGAGCTCAATATGAGTAGTTCCAATCAATCCAGTAACTTGCTAGGCTGGGAATGCAGGTTTACTTCCTTGAAAGGCATCTACCATGAAGCCAGTCTGAGAATATGTTAATTCATCCTCAAGGAATTTTTACCAGTTTCCTGCTTGTGAGGAGGCCCCAGCTCCAGTGAGAGGAATTACCTGGATGTCGTTGACCATGATTAGCCCAACAGAGGTGCACTGCAGTGCATCTCGGTGCAGTGCTGCCACCCCTGGAGGACTGACCACAGCACAGGGCTTCGTTGTCTACAGCCTAGTCTTGCCATTTGGGCTCACATATCTGGCTCATACGTGACACCAACTGAGACCCCCCACTGGCTGACGGTGATGTTTTTGATTGATCCAGATCTTACAGCCCCATCAGAATTAGAAAACACTATTAACATCTGGACCTGAAGGTATTTAACTTCCCTGAGCCTCAGTTTCTGTATCTATAAAACTGGAATAATGGTACTACCTACTCATGAGCTTATTCTTATTGTGAGGTTATTGTCAATGCCTAGGCCAGAGTGTGGCATGTAGTAATCAATCAGTCAATATTCATTATTATTGTTGTTGTTTATCAGCTTCTCAGAAGATGTACTGACTTCAAGTGTCTAGAATAACCCCTAACATGAAAATGATAGAGTTGGAACTCTAACTTTCCAAGAGTGAGTGCTTGACTTTTGTGTAAATATGCAAGGAGTTTACTGAAACCAAGATTGGAATTTTTGCTGATGTGTTAGATCAAAACTATTATATAAATGGACTTTATAGTTCCCAAAATAACAGTTGATTCTGATCTCACAGATGTAAAATTTCCTAGCATGTAACAAGCAAGCACTGAAGAGTGTTTCAATGTTGAGAAAGTTCAAGAAAGTGAGAAAGGGAGAAGAGGAAGAGATTAATACCTAAGGTCAAATGAGTTATTGGTGAAAGGGATAATGCTGTTTTTGTTTCAACTATGTCTTTAGAAAAGAATCCTTATGATTCAAGTCTCATCTAGGAAAAAAATTTAAATGTTTTAAAGTTGATACAAGAATAGCTTACGTGGATTGCCTGAAACTTACGTAGTACTTGAATAAGAACAAAATAGAACATAGAAAATTTACTATCTAAAAGTCATATGAATATTCTTTAATAAACTACTAAAGTGAATGTTTTCATTAGTGAACAGTTCTTGAATTCTGGTTTTAAGTAACTGAAAGAGAGCCAATTAGCCTCAGTGAAAGATTATTTGGGAGGTTTCACATAAAACATTATCATCTCACAATGATGTCCTGTCGAAACGTCAGTGATATGTATCTTTGAATGAGATTTAATAATGAGAATGAGATTGAAGTATCTCTAAACTCCATATTATAACCAAATTGTAATGGAAAGTTTCAGGTGCTGAAAAGATATAAATCCTCGTGTGCACATGTGTGTCTGTGTGTGTGTCTGTGTGTTTGTGTGTGTGTGTGAGAGAGAGAGAATATGAATGCTTGTTTCCAGCTTGAGCCAAAAGTAAATTCAGCCAAGAATTCAGACATCAGACATATCTTGGTCTATCGGATGCCTCCTGAAGCAGTTCCAACAGGATTGATTTGCTCAGGGGACTGAGGAACTGGCTAGCAAGAATGAATCCTAATCCTAAGAAAGGAATAATAAAGGCACACAAAGGTAATTTAAGGTTAGTGCCACGGAATTGGAGAGCAGGGCAATTCCGAATAAAGCCAAGTGCTTACACTCACAGCGTCTTCCAGTGCATGGCTAAGTCCTAGGGAGAAGGGCTACAAGCACAAACTGAAAAAGCAAATGATTAAAATCTCTGCACTATTCTGGGAGCCTGAGCCAGTTAAATTTGGGTACCTATACAACAGTAACAGTGGCCGACATTCACTGAGCCCTCACGCCAGACCAGGCGCAACCCTGCGAGGTAAGAACTATCACTGTTAACCACGCTTTGCAGATGAGGAAAACTAAGCAAACAAGGACTAAGTAGTTGCCCACAGTCCCACTGCAACCAGACACAAGGACTGAAACTCGGACCCAGGGAGGGAGGGGTGTGACTCTACACCCCTTCTGTGATCTACTGCAGGTTATGGAGTAAAACATTTGAGGGGAGAACTGGGTTTTCCCTTGTTACTCGAAGCATATAGAAATGGACCTGGCTTCAGGAATTCCAGAGAACACAGTAAACCCGTGGCGCTACTCAGTTGCTGGACCTTAAGGAGCATCTGTAAGACTCCCTATGTTGCCTTGGAGGCACCAAGAGCGTAGGCAGCTGCAGAGACATCACAGGTCTGCACGGTGTCATCACTCAGGAAGTCAGAACGTGTGAGGAAGAAACCAGCTGACAGCGTTTGGAATCTGGGAAGACCCCGTATGTGAGTGAATCTTGTACTAACTGAGGCAATCTTTGCATAGGTCACGTGAGAATGAATGAGTAGACAGTCAAAGACAGATACTGTTTGTTACTAGAACTCTGCCACTATATTTCCCCCCTAGGCTGAAGTGGCCTGGGGAAACCACATTAGGGACTAAGAAAGTAAGGTTACTGGAAAGACAGTTGGGTGGGAAACTGCCATGTGTGCCTGCAGGGTTCTGGGTCCACGTGACTGCCCTGGAGGCGTGTGAATCTACGTGCGTTTTATTCCTGAGGAATAAAAATGCTGTCACATTAATAATAAAATTCTTCCCTTATACAATGGGGGTGGGGAGGAACATGAATATGGCATTTGTCTCAGGTGCAACATTTTCTTTCCTGACTGTGTTAATGATCGTATTTGAATAGCAGGGAGGAAGAAAAAGACTTAAAACAGTGCATTTCTTTTAGCATTTAACATCTGGGATCAATTCAGTCAAATTAAGACTCACAAGAGTATATCAGGACATCATAGGGGCTCTGTTGTTCTACAATATGGTCATAGCAATATACATTTGCATATGCTACACAACTGACACTGGCCATAAAGGGGCTTTAAAGACAACAGACCAGGGTGCAAGTCCTGCCCCCTTTCACAAGCTGTATAACTTTGAGCAACATAGTTAATCTCTTTGACTCTCATTTTGTCTATCAATGCAATGTTATCTGCCTATCTCACAGCATCAGTGTGAGATCTGCAAAAGCCATTACCTGCCAGGTGTTCGGAAAAGTGCTGGGTGCAGAGGGCTTACACTTCTGTAGCCTCTGTGGTTGTTCCTAGTGGCTAATTGAGCAATTCAAGTGTTAATTATTTGAAAAGAGTCCTACAAAAAAAAAAAAAAAACAAACAAACCTCTGGATTATTCAAATTTCTGTATCGGTAGAGTAACTGAGGATTGAAAAATAAATTCTTGATTTTATCTTGACATACACGAGAACTCTCTTGAAATAAAAAATTGCTGTCTGCCGGGATACACACTGCTGTCACTTTGACAGATACGGAAAAATATTACTGACATGTATTGATTATTCACCTCATGCCATGTTCTCTGCTAATTGCTGTTCAGCATCTGAATTAATTCCCACAGAAGAAGGAAGGTATATGGTTTATAGAAGTTATGTACTTTGCTCAGGAGATCACAGCTAGTAAAGTGATTTATCTGGGACTCAAACCCAGATCTGTCTAAATCCAAAGCAATGTTTTAACCCCTAATCCATGTTGGCTGAACTATCCAAAAGGTTCGTACAGACACATTTACATATTTTTACACAGAACCTACCTTTGTCCTATAAGCAGGTGTCTCACCTGCCTTGACATAGGACATGGATGTAATATCTTTGGGAAGCCTATTAATCCCAGAACTGCCCCAGAGAGCACCTTTCCAAAGTCAAGTTCTTATCCAAAGTCTTTGACAATCAAAGGAAAATTGCTAATTCTTCCAAATTCATCCCATCTAAATCCTACATTTCTGTGTGAAAGGAGAAGGGAAGGATAAAAAAATGAATACATCTTATGTCCTGGTTAAACAGTAAATTAATGTTTTCCTTTGGGACAAACTTATTTTTCTGGAGATATTCTCTGGGTGTATGGACTAAGAGTAACTAGAGCAGCAGAATTAGTAATCACGAACATTTATTAAACATTTACTATATGTTAGGTACTATACTAATTAATAAATACGCAGTATCTCATTTACTACTCACTATAAACTTACAAAGGAAGTGATTGTTACACAATAGGTGAGAAATCGAGCCTTGGAGTCTCAGAGCTAACAGTTCGCAGAGGCGGATCTGAGACTGGATTCTGGCTGACGCCAACATCTGTATTTCTAAGGGCTATAGATCCTGCCTCAGCTGTGAACTAGGATGCTGTTTAATTTCTCATTATTCCTGCATAATTAAATAAGCATGTTGCAACCCTGCAGCTCCTGTTAAATACCATGCAACACCTCAGAAGAAACAGCAGACAGTAATCCGGTAGGGAGTACTTAAAACTGCAGCATTCCCAGCAGGAAAATGGAATCAAATCCCATTTAGTAAATTCTTTAGGGAACAACAAATGTCTGACCACAGAAGCTACTCAAATGTCTTCTTCTCAGGCGACTGTGCTCCCTGATCCTCTTGATGGCTCTCTGTAAGGTGGGGAATCAGAAGGTGAAACAGTCTGAACACACAGGAAAACTGAGACTCATTACATGGGAGATGATGTCGCAAATCACTAGCCTTAGAAATCAGTCACCAAAGCACTAAGGGTCCAAATAAGCATCAGTTTTCCTGAAAATGTGTTTTTAAGATCTCCGTGGGCACACTTTTTAGAGCAGTCTTTTTCGGGGAAAGGAAACGTCACAATGCGAGTCTTGATTCCGGGTTTTATATCCTCAGTCAGATCTTCAGGTAAGGTTAGGTCCTGTGTCAGACTGGAACGCCTTAGCAGTGGGTTGCAGATGAGCTTTTCCTTGCATGATGCCAATAAATTTGCAGTGATCTGTTCATTCCCTCTTGCACGGCATTCTTTGCTACCCTTGGCTTCTTTCTACAAAACAGTGTCTGATATTAGGGTAAATTATTGATCCTATAGGAACAGGAAGAAGTTAACTGGCCCAGTAGGAGATGAAATCTATGACTTTTTTCCCTAATAAAAACATCTTAAAACAACAGAACTAGAATTTTCAAAACTCCCATGTAAAAGATAGTACCTTTATTCCTCAAACTGTCATTATTACTTTCATCAGTTCTCTGCCATTTCTTCAAAAAACGACACCATTCTCTATTCGAATGATCACTCCTCAACCCGACACAATTCCAGATTGATTTTCCCAGGATTTTAGCCTCACTTCATGCCACCTTTACCTTACCTAACAAGCAAGCAAAACTGTTCTCTGACCTTAAGGAAAAAAAAAAAACAAAACAACAAACCTTTCTCTCAGTTCTGTTATCTGCGAAGATACCATTTTCTCTTTCATCCCACTCAGAAAGTTCAAGAACAATTCTTATTATTTTATTTTTGTTATAAAACCAATATGTTAATTATATAAAAATTAATAAATACAGTTAAGGAAAAGGATGAAATTTAAAACTGCCCATAATACAACCACTTAAATATAACAAAAAATAAGGTCATCCCGATTTATACTATATTTTACTAAAAAACATGCCATTAAACTTTTTCTATGTCATTAAATATTCCATTCTTGAAACAATAAGGGACAACCGTCAGCCTCCCGACCTCCTCATGCCCCAGTCTCTTGTCCACGAACACAATTCTCTCGTCTATGACTTCTGCTTATCAAACTCATTAGCCTTCTATCATTTCTTTCCTTCGTTTACCAATGTGTGATACACATGGGATACCATACTTTCTTCCAGAAACTCTATTTCCTCATCTCATATAGCCTTCATGCGCGCATGCGCACGCATGCACACAGACACACACACACACACACACACACACACACACACATTTCCAACCTATTGATAGCGTCCTTATGGACTACCTACTTCATAGGCTGTTTTCTTTCCATGTTCTCTCCTCCTTTTCCCCTTACAAAAGGTAGATGTTATTCCCATTTAACAGGGCAGGAACTGAACCTAGGAATAAATGGTTTGTCCAAAGTCACAGCAGAATCATCTAAGCTATGTGTCAAAATGCATATTCCTGTGTTCCACTGCAGACCTACCCAACTGATCAGAATCTGTAGAGATAACACCCAGAAGCTTGCCTTTTAACATGCTCCCTGGTTTACTCCAATGCACACTAAAGTTAGAACAGCACTGGCTCAAGTGTCCCCTTCTTAAAATGAAACTCATGCCTATATCACATCTACTATTTCTTTCCGAGCTGCAGGACTAAATGTTGAGCTTGCTACTAGACGTATCACTTGGTATGCCCCCAAATGAGTTCTGAATCGGTCATCTTTTCTCACCCACCACTTCTGCTCCTATTCCAAAAAGCATCACTGGGCTCCCCATTTCTCAGGCTCAGGCCCCAAATGGAGTCTGCCTTCTCCCTTACCCTCTCTTCTAAATTAGGTAAGTTACCGAGTTCCATTGGTTCTTGTCTCTAAAACATTTTTCACACTTGCATCTTCTTCATTTCAACAAGCATCGTTTCAATCATCCAACAATATTCGGCACACCTATTATGTGCCTGGCCGTGCACGGCTGTGGGGCACTCCAGGGGTACGATTATGGCTTCTAGCAGCAAAGTTTTAATAAGTACCCATGATGTTTCAATTACATTCTAGCCACCGTGCTAAGGACTTTATCTATGCTACCACATTTAATTCTCACACCAACCCTAAAGTTAGGCTCTGTCATATCCAGACAAGGATATTGAGAGTTAGCTACATAAAGTAACTCACCCAAAGTCACTCAAGTACTAAATGGCAGAATCAGGATAGAGAACCAGGTTTATACATATCTTTCAATCCCTACTTTTAACCTGTAAGTTGTATAGTCCTCACCCTGCCAGAGCTTTCAGTCTGGAATGGTCGGGAGGCAGGTGCAAAGCAACAGACAGCTAAGGTGACATGCAGGAAGTGCCAGCAGGAAGTGCCATGGAGTTCCCAGGAGGGAAGCAATCCAGGCACGCTGGGCGAGACTGAGTCGCGGAAGACCTCCTGCAAGAAGAGGGGCATCCGCTGAGATGAAAGATGAGCAGGAGTTAGCCAAGTGGTGAGGAGAAGGGGATTCAAGGCAGATGCAACCACATGTACGAAGGTTTGAGACACAAAGAAAAGCTCAGCAAGGTGAAGGAATCAAAATAAGTTAAGCAGAGTCAGACCCTGGGGTGGGGGAAGAGGAGAAGGAAAAGTTAGAGATGAGGCTAGAGAGCTTGGCAGGACCCTAGACAGACAGAGGTGTCTTTGCCTCTAGGAGCTTCAAGTTTTCAGGGATACATTTTTCCCCACCTCAACTTCCCAAAGGATGGCACTGACAATTGCACTTCCTTGATCAAAAATGTCCCACTCTCCTTGCTTCCTGAAAAGAGTGCATACACCTTAGTATGCACCGGATCACGGGCATTGCAGGCGCCCGCCAGGGCCGAGGGACTTTGCTCAGTGCTGACACATGCAGACCTTGCCTTCCACCCCCAGTCCTCATGCGGCCTATGCTCCACCCAAATCAATTACACGCTGTGCGTTCCCATGGCTCTTTCTTTGCTTCAAACGTTCCCCCTACCTAGAAAGCCTTTCCTTGCGTTTTGGTAGGTGCATCTCAGAGCCAGGCTCAGAAGTCGCCTCCATCACAGAGCCTCCCTGACTCCGAGTGCTAGTCCACCTTCCTCGGAATCTTCCGACACTTAACCTGTGCCTTCGCTGGGCATGTATCAGCTTTGTCTGGTAGGCGTTTGCTTGCTTGCTTCCCTTTAAAGAAACGTTTTCTTGACTACAGGAGTGTGGCCTCCCTGTGGGCTGAGGTCCTCTCTGTACCATCACAGCCCTGTACGGCCTTATCATAAAAGCTAATATGTCGAGCTCTTCTCAAGGTTGAACTGTATGAAACTGTCTTTTTCATAGGTCAAAAATAGTGAATTTCATGTGGTTGAACCTAAATATAGGCCAAGTACTGAGCCAGGCAAATTACATGGGGCATCTCAATCCTCACAATAACTCTATGATGTAGGTGCTGTAATTACCTTTATTTTACATACAAGTTAACGATGGTGAGAGAAGTTAAGTGATTTGCTCAAGGTTACGTTGATAATAAGTGGAAAAGTTTAATTAAGTAACAAAAATGATTGGAATGAAACACATCAAAATGGTAACCTAAATTACCTCTTAGTGGTGTGATGAAGAGAAAAATATATTTTTTTTACTCATTTTCTATATTTTTCTTTTTCCCACAATAAGTATATAGTGCCTGATTCTGAATAAGAATGCTATTAAAATAAGTTAAAAATATAGTGTTATAATGATAAAGATTTATTAAGCACTTACTTTGCTCCAAACATTGTTTTAACTCCTTTAATGCTTACAACTGTCTTGTAAGATGTAATCCTGACAAATGAGAAAACTGAGGCTGACAGAGGGTTAGAAACTGGCTGAGGTCACACAGCTACTAAGTGGTGAAGCCAAGATTTGGCAGACAGGTGACTTCGGAGATCATTCCCTCAACCTTTATGCCATGCATATGCACAAAAGCTGATACCACACAGAGAGGGTATATTTAAAATGCCAAGAAGCACAACATATGTTAATCTAAATCAAGGTTAAAAATGCATGCAAAAATGTGAATGAATTTGGTGCCTAATTCCCCCTTGCTATGGCTGACGTAAAATCACAGGCTGGCTCTTTTTAAAATGTTGCACTTTCAAAGGCAAAATTACTTGTTTACTAGCTTCTTCAAAGAATAATGATTAGAAAAGCACAAAGGCATAGAGCCATACTGATGTATGCATGATGGTTCAGAATCTTGAATACGAAAGTGTCTCTGATTCTGCCACAGGAATTTGTCAGCTAGACCTAATTAGATCCAACGTATCAATGAGGAACTAATCATAACTAATTTAGTAACTGGCCTAGGATAAACCAAGCGGGGAGAGCTTAGTAGGTACCTAGAAAAGAACCTGTTTTGGGAAAAGCAATTCCCATGTAGGATTTTGGGAGCAGCCTTCCATGTATGCTCTATCCCTCTGTCTGCTCCCATCTGCGATGTGGAATACAGAGACAGAGACAGCACGGCCGGAGCTGGAGTGCTGCTGGTTAGCCAGGTCTTAATAATATGTCCTCTAACATGATTTCTTGTGAGAGTCTCTTTAGACAGGCTGCTGCGCTCTTCATAGCTTCCAGATGTTAAAGCCCTGATGCAAAAAACTGAAGCAAGTGTAATGGGCTTGATTGTGCAAAATCGGATAGATTCAAATTAGTTTATGAGCCCACTAAACATTAACAGTCAATGAGTTTACAAGAGATTAAAACTGAAAACAGCACTAACTATGGTATTTCATGACAGAATGAGGAATTTAACAGCTAAAATAAAAATATTTCATTTCACTTTTATCTAGCAGCAATTTTCACATCACCCCAGAATATGTTCAGCTGTGAATCTTGGCATTCACCACTGTGTCTTTTAAAAGCAGAGTTCCAACAGGACTGGTAGCATCGCCCTGGGATGTTCACAGTGGGCACTGCTTGATAACAGGCTTCCGAATGGTCACCTGCTTCACACACACACCTCAAGTGAGTCAATACATGCAAGAGGCTGGGTGTATTGTGGGCACATGGTAGATGCTCAGTATGTGACAGTTTCTTTCCTCTTTCTCCTACACCACAGAGGTAAAGAAGCCCCTTCTGTTTGCTGTAGGACCAATTGGACGCAGGCAAGTATATTTTAGGTTAAATGGAATCATGCACAGCTGCACTTTTCCTCTGTAAGTTCTTGGAAGGGCAGATTTTTCAGGCTATGTCCAGAAGTTCCAATGAATAATTCACTAGTCAAAGCTCAATAATGTCAAGATTCTTTTAAGAATACAAGACATGTTATAAACTTTTCATATGTTCAGTGACACTGAATTAACAAGAGAAAAAAATGGCTTGACATTACTGTCCATACAACAAAATTAAATGAGCACAGATTTCAGAGCCCAGAAGACCTGGATTTGAACCCTAGTTTCAACACTTTCTAGCTATGTGACCTTGGATAAGTCCCTTAATTTCACTAGGAGTCATTTCAAATGGGGGATGACTTTCCTTGCAATGTTATAAGGATTCAACATAAGATATGTAAAGTACTGGTACAGTTTCTGGCAGATAGGAAGCACTCACTAGATGATATAATATCACCATGGATATTCAAGCATACTCATTACTATTAAGCTAACTTTTGATAAAAACAGCAATATCACAGATTTAAAGATTTTTAACAAAAATGTGTTATGTTACTGCAATAGACAGCAAATGGAGTTACTTGCTCTATGGATTTGACCAATTCCCCTAAGCTTTCCAGTTCTCACATAACACTTTGCTCCAGGAAAACAATGATATCTAGTTCTGATTTTCTCCTTTGGGATTTAGGAGTATTAAATATATTTTAATATATCTACAAAGAGATTTAAGCTCTTTTTGGAAATAGAGCTGAAGGAGCCATTGATCAGAGTTTGACATGGAAATAATTTCACTGCTGGGCTGCATTTTTCCAAATACATTTCTCCCCATATATCGATGGAAAATTCAGTATTTCATTTTCTGAATATTGCCCAAATGAACTGTGGAAGTCCGGCAGAAGTGCTTGATTGTACTTTCATTAGACTTCTTTTCCTTCAGGCCATACAGGTGCAATGAAAGAAGAAAGAAAATTAATTAAATTTATGGGCATGTTTATACCCTCCAGGTGCCGTAAAATGTACTGGCTCAGACATTTTTCAAGTAATTAAGCAGACATCTCTGTGTTTCCTGATGAGTCGCTGCCCTTCCCTTTTTAATCTGGTGAGAGATCTCATCACCTGCTTTCTGTCAGCTGATGGGCTATTCCCTGGATGAGCTCAACCTTCTTCTCCTGCTGCAATGTGCTAATGGGACTCCATGGACACAAACATGAGATCCTCTTCGCTGCAAAAATCTTTCCAAGGGTCAAGCAATAATTGTACCAGGCATGGTGGAATAAGGATATTAAAATAAACCTGTTTGCCTCTTAGGTGTATTATTGGAGATGCTGCTATTACTTGAGAAATACTATGACTGAAATATGTACAAATATTCAAATATGTTACATATTATGTATTTTATATGTATGAGAAGAAGTAAACAATTCAGCTCAGTCTGGGGCTTAGCTTTACAGATGAGAATTTCGATTGCATTTTAAAGGATGTATGAGTTGAATTTCGCCAGACAAAGCAGAGGTGAGGGAAGATTCCAGCAGACATGAAGATCACATATAACTGGTTTATACGATGCTTCTACAATTCATCCAGCACTGTTCCAGACACCAAACACCCTTAAGGAGTACGAGGTTGAGGTAAGAAATCAAACTAACATAGGAAATAATTAGCACTCTAAATTATAGAGAATTTATGTATAAGCAATTTCATTCCATAGGAGTTGAGTACACGTGGATGCTCAGAGAAGTTACATGACGGCCACAATACAGAGTGCAGTAAGGAGAAGGAAGGCATCCCAGTGGAATGCAGGACTCGCTGAGCCAAGGCAATGGATAAAGAAAGAGATGGAGAGGGGATCTGAGACAACAGAGTGTTTAAACTCAGCATCTGCGGGAGCGTGGAAGGAACTGCTCTCTCTACAGCAGAGAACGTAGCATGGAAGGCTTCTATAAACAAGATTAGAGAGGCACAGAGAGGTCAAATGAAAATAGAAGGCTTGGAATCCAGAGAGAGAGGTTAGAATTTGAACCTTTCTGTAGATTCCTTAACAGTGGCATATAATCAATTCCTTAAAAAAAAAACCACTTGAAGAAATCTTAAAGATCAACTAATCTAAAGCTATCCTCCCTGCAAATTCTTTTCACAGATGAAGAAATACCTTGATCAATAGTGTTTCATTAAGATTCGTCTGGCAGTGGCATAGGATAGCTTGAGCTTTCAGGCACTCCGGGAGAATGCCTCATCTTCCGTCCAGACCTTCTCCACCTCGGGCAGTCCCCGTCCCAGTGGAACGGCTCCTTCATCCACAGGATGGCCTCAGGTCTCCCCTGGCAGTTTTGCCTCTTTATTCTCTCTGGAAGCTACTCATTTTCTTGGTCCTGACACTGCCTTAATTCGGATCTTCATCGTTTCTGACTAGAGGAACTCAGGAGTTATTTGGCTTTTCTCCTCGCTTTCATTTTTCTCCCATTCCAAGTCATTCTCCAAATGTGCTCGAGTGAAAAAAAGATTAGGGTACCAAAGCCATCTTCCTAAAATGCATTATTTTATTATTGTCTTCAGAGTAATGACCCAAGCTCCTCTGCTGGATCTCCCATGGAAATGGTCCCCCAGCATCCTTGCAGCAGGGTCCCTTACCCTTCATTATCGTCCCCACTTTTCATGTTTCCATCTTGTTGCCGCCTGTGCTCAAGGTGCTGCCCCTCTCTGTGATACTCTTCTCCTCCTCCTCCAACACTCGACTCTGACATCACTTCCACTAGGAAGCATTCAAATCACATCTCTTTTAGTTGCAGTTGACTGAAATCCCAAACCATTCAACTTAAACAAAACCAGAACCAACTTAAACCAAAAAAAAAGGAGGACATATTGACAGAAAGAATGGTGATGCAGGTAGCTTCAGGGATGGCCTTATTTAGTGACACGCCTGTTACCAGATCTCTCTCTCTGCAGAGACCCTGTCTCCTTCCCCCCTCCCATAATACAGTGGCTTCATTGCTTCAGGTGGTGGCAACAAAACTGCAGACAACTGCCCCTGGACCAGAGAGGAAAGAGAATTCTTATTAAAATTCCAGGGGAATGTCTTCAGTTGCCCAAACTAAGTTCATATGTCTATCGCTGTACTTATTATTGTGGGAAGGAGGATGAGGTGGAATTATTCGCTCAATCACGATTGTGTGTCAGGGTTTGTTACCAGGAGACAGTGATAAGTAAGGGACAGCTGAGCCAACAAAAAACAACAGCAATGCAAGACGACTTTTCTTACCCATTAAGGCTACCATCCCTCACGGATCCTCCTTTCATGACTTTACATAGTGCTATCTTAAATCATCATTATATTATAATCTACTTCCTTTTCTGCCTTCCTCAAGTGTATACTCAGAAGCATATTCATCATCACTACGGTGCTTGGCCTATAGCAGTGTCTTGGAAAACATTCAGTGACTAGACCGAAAAAAGTCAAAATCCGTGACTGACCTAAAGAGAACTGACCTAGTGGTAATCAAAGCAATAGGAATGGTGTCAAACGGGGCAGGCCAGAGTCGAAGAGCGAGGACTCAGGGACAATGCCATGTAGGTATCTGCAGTTCAACAGGGTGAGGAAAGGCAAATACAGTCAAGAAAAAAATAAGCGAGCAGAAGGTTTGAAAAAGCAGCAAAATAGTTTAAAATCTCAGAAACTAAGCAGAGAAGCTTATGAATACAAAGTGCAAAATTTAAGCTTTATTGATTTGGATACTGGCTAATTGGAAATGTTTTCTAAATAAGTGTATTTATTGGCAAAAATAGAAACCTCACAAATAGATGCTGTGGCCAGTGGGCAGGGTTTAGGGGGCGGTAGTGGTGGTGAAGTCCCAGAAAACGCTTACGGGAGCTGCGAGCATGATTGAAAACGGACATTTCTGTCAGAAGAACTGGAGGGTTAGCCCTCACGAAGGAAGGAGACACTCCGCCCAAGGAAGGGAGAGTTGAGGAGACAAGCCTCAATCAGGAGCAACGCCTTGGTCACCAGAACGGGGAGACGATTCTGAGTGCAGCATGGTGCTGGTCATTTGCATATGTCTCCCAGCCAGGACTCTGGGGATAGGGACAACAGATGGAAAATGAAAGAGTTCTCTCATTAGAAAGCCAGTGACACACTGGGGCAGAAGGTGTGTTGCTTGGGGACATACTTGATAAAGGTTAACACTGAAGCGAGCAAAGAAGTATTCTCCCTACTTCTGCATGAATCAGAGTACGACCTTAACACGCTAAGGTCTCAGGAGAACACACGGGCCTTGGATGCCTTGAGCACTTCAGCATTAGCTCTGTCCCCACGGTCACGGTGAGGAGGTGGGGAGACAGGGGTGGCCTACAGAAACCATTCTTCTGTGGACATCAGAGTCATTAGCAGCAGGGTCACTGGAACCGGAACCAGGGTAGAAGAGGAAGAAAATTCAGCTGCCATGCTGCGGCTGCTAGGACAGGTTCGAGTCCACGGTGTGTAGCAACCTTCCCAGGGACTCTTAACCATAACTGAGGGAAAGTGCACGAGGCCAGAAATCCTAGAATAGTTCACAGGAGCAACTTTCAATGAAACGAGCTGCGAAAGCATTTATCGTTTCACGGAGCACAGAGGGAAGGAAATGGCACATAAATTGTCATAACTGTTGAGATACCCATGTGACCTCATCTTCAATAAGTAAAAAGTTCTGAATCATTCTGAATATTTAAAAAAACAACAGCCAACATTTATATGCTAGGTACTAAATATACACACTTTCTCCACAGAAGAGCATTTTTATCCTTACTCTCTATAGCAGAAGTTGATTAGGAAAAAATTAGTGGAATGAGGACACTCCTTAAAAAAATAAATTAAGTGCACAATGAGATCTCCCACTAAGCAGCACGAAAAAATTGGTTTTGTGCCATCACCTTCACAGTTACAATATTCTTCCTTTGGGAAGTGGCTTTCGCAGTCTGAAGTCATTTTTCAACGTGCATACCTACTGCATAGAGTATCTGAACCCAGAGAGTTTTTCACACATAACGGGAGGAAAATGGGAAAGCATCTGAGGCAAAATGAAATCTCTGGGTGTCATGGTTAGTGCCAAGAAGAGTGTGTCCTCAGGGTGGAGGTCACAGTTCTGCCATTATAAAGGATAATAAAGCTATGCCAGACGGGGAAGAGAGTTTCTTTAATAAAACCCACACCGACCCTTCAGACTGTCGAGGATACCTGAGAAATTATGAACCAAGTAATTGGATATTTTCATCTCCAAAACACACTTTATAGCACTTTTGAAAAAAAAATTTCAGTGAAAAATCTTTATTTTTTCCTTTTACAAAAGTACTAGGCAGAAAGCTCTCAAGATTAAATTTCAAAGTGGCTTCCATGTTCGTATGCTTAAAGTACTATATATCAGCTTCTTCCCATCCAATTGCACCAGCAAGGTGTGGGAATGGATATCAAGATCTTATATTAAAGGAGGGCTCATTCAAAACCAGCACTTAATTTAGGCTGGCACATGGTCTTGATGTTCCCCGAGTAAAGGAATTGTCTCTTATTCACCCATAAACCCTCTGCCAATACGGCCTTACACAGTACCCAATATATACTAGGCACTGAGTAAATATTTATTAAGATTCTAAAAAATGCTTAACATCTAAAACTTGCATACTTGATTCTCCAGGAATAATCCTTGAGGTGGTTACCAGGAATAGCCTGAGATATAAAAGTTGAGAACTCTTCATGTTCTATACATTCATTCAGTTAAGCAGGCATCCATGCACTGCTGAGTGAAAGGAATATTAGAAGAAGGACATCACGGAGATTCTGAGAGATGCAAAGGTAATGATATGAATCCTGCCTAGAAAGAACTCACAGTTTAGCTAGGAAGGCAGACTTGATTAAAAATTCTTCATAATAAATGGCATGTTCAAATGGCCAGTAAACATAAAAAGATGCTCAATTTTATTACCCACCAGGGAAAAGAAAATTAAAGCCACAATGAAACACCCACTATACACCCCAGAAGAGCAAAAGGAAAAATGGTGAGAAATATCAAATGTTGATAAGGATGTGACATACCCAGGAATTTCACACACTCTCGGTGGTGCTGGTGGAGGTAAAGGGATGAGGGATTGAGGGAGGACAGGTACACATACTTCAGAAAATTGCTTTTCGGTGTCTATGAAAGCTGAAAGCCAGCCATTAGATTCCTCCTAGGCATATACCTAAGAAAAACATATGTATGTGTTCACTAAAAGATGTGTATTAGAAATTTTCAGCAGTCCTGGAAACCACGCTAATCTTCATCCACTGTAGAATGAAAAAATAATTTGTCACAATGAGCAAGGAGAGTGAACAATCTACAACTACATATAATAATGCAGATTAATCTAAAAAACAAAACCTTAAACCAAACAAGTCAGATGTGAAAGAGCACATATTGCATGATTCCAATTATAAGAAGCTCAGAAGCAAGCCAAATTAGTTTATGCTGTAAAAAGCCAGAGTAATAGCTATCTTCTGGGGATGCGGGCAATTGGCAAGGTTGAAAGGGCAGAGTCGAAAGGGGCTGGAGAGGTGTTTCTGGGAGTGGTGGTAATATTGTTTCTTAATCTGGGTGCTAGTTGTACAAGAGACTTTCAGTTTGTGAAAATTCATTGTTCTGTGCACTTAGGATCTCGTGCATTTCTGTGTGTATATTAGACTGTTTAGATAGTTTAACAAAAAGTCTGCTTTACATACTAAAAAGGAATTATAAAGAAAGTATGCAAGATGTGTAGACAAGCGGGCAGTGTAATTTCACACTTTGAAGCTCTGCATCCTGGTCCAAACTTTTAACAATAACAGATATATTATTATAAAAATTTAAAATGAAAAAGCCATGACCAATTTCTGCTTTGAGCTTGACCATGCAAGGAGCCTGTAAGTCATCACTGCCGTTTTACAACAAGGAAACGCTGACTAAATGGAAATCACTGACTTTGCTCAGACCCCTCAAAGAACTGAAGTCGTGTGGCAAACCACCACCTTTAAATCTGGGGAGATGTGCATATCCAAAGAGACACAGACTAGCTCCACATTCTTCAGAAGGTAACAATCAGGAAGGGCTCTTGGAAGAAAGGCAATTGATTTTTGAAATAGGAAATAAAGCCCTCCTTCTCATAAACAAGTTACGTGAAGAATTAGAGAACTACGTGAACAAGGAAAAACCAGTGGCTCTAAATTCTTTTAATTCTGAAAAGGCTTTGAAATGTTCCCAACATAGTTCTTCAGTGTAAATGAAAAAAAAAAAGAAAGAAAGAAAGAAAAGAAACATTCCTCATAAAAGAGTATTAAAAAGACAATGAAACAAAAGATCTCCAAAGGGTTGGCCAAGAAGAGAGAAAAATCCGGTCACAACTCTCCCCTGGACACATCTTCCCCTATTGTACTCCTGATGGGAAGCCTCTTGAAAATACCCTCATGAAAGCCTCAGGAAGCAACCAAAGACGCTGCCAGCAACACAATGCAGACTATGTTAACTGAACTACGCAGCATCTGATTAGTTAATATGCTGCCAAGGGTTACTAAAGAAAAATGTTATTTTGAAATGGGGGCTGCTAAAGTTATCTTTGTCCCTCTTGCATTTATCTAGCACACAGCGGATGTTCAAAAAAACGTTTATTGAATGAATGAATGTTAACATTTAGCTAACAATGGGGCCTACTCTAATGCATCAGTCAGAGATGATAGTGAAAAAAAGGAATGGTAACAAAACAGTGTCTGAGAACCTAGATTCCTTACTGGAGGACACATCTGGCTAAAGAAGGAATGGGTCAAATTACTTATCAAGTCGAGTACTTCTGACAGATTGATAGAAGACCCTATGACTCAATGAAGACCAAACAAAAGCTAGCCCTGAAAGATTGAGCATAAAAGCGTCACTATTTCAAAGACACCAAACAAACAAATCCAGGTCCAGAAGGCTATTGATTGATAAAATGGATTATAACAAAGATTCTGAGTAAGCTGAAAGGATTTGTTTTTTTTTAAAAAAAGGTGATAATGGATTTATTAAGGATCTTCCATGATAGCTTCCATTGAAATAGTCACTTCACTTTACAAGGACCAGAGTTGGGACTATGAATTAATTATGGTAATTTCAAAATATCTATGCAAGAGGAGGACTGTGTGTATGAATAAGTAAGTGTCTCTTAGTAACAGTTTCTGATGAATAAATCAGTTTAAAATTGGAAATCTGTGTCCTCTGGTAATTTCTTCTAAGCCTTCTTTCCTGTGAAATCCCTTTTCAAAATTAACACACCTAGAAGACATTCATGAAACATTTGTTGAATGGATGAATTTTGATGTGACATTGAGATAACATTTTAAGTTTAATATTACTGTAAAGTAGTACCCAATGCATAGTTTTCATAAGCAAATGTTTTGTGGTGATTATAGGACTACAATGAAATTTAATACTTGGGTAGAAGTTATAAAGACATAGGCCTACAGTAAGTTAGGGTTGTGCCTGACATATCCAAAAGTCTCACTATGGTTTTAAAAAAAAGGCATAAATACAAGATGTGTGATGTGTGCCAAATTATGGACTATTTCTATAGAAACAGTCCAAAAAAGAGGCAATAAAATTGGTAAAGAGTACAATGTCCTGCTATATGTGAATATATAAAAGAATTAAGAAGGCTGAGGACGTAACTGAAGGTAATAAAATCATAAAATGGTACATAGGTAGTAAATATGATATTATTAAGAAAACCACAGAATACTAAAATGAGGATGTACCCTTTGAATCTTGAGTTTATTTTAGCATCACACCAAGAAATTTCAACTTTTCAAAGTGAGAAATAATTTCTGTACTCTTTGTCAACTTGGCAATGTCAATTAAAATATCGTTTTTTTCAGAATAAATTAATAAATTCACGTACAGGAGAGTGATGGGAAGCATATAATATTTTGGTGTCTCATTTCTCATATCTTACAAGTCAAAATCAGTTGTCCTAGGCCAAGCATGAAGGCTCGTGCCTGTAATATCAGCACTTTGGGAGGTTGAGGTGGGAGGATCTCTTGAGGCCAGGAGTCCAAGACCAGCCTGAGCAACATAGCAAGACTCTGTCTCTAAAAAGATTTTTTTTTTTTAAATTAGCAAGGCATGGTGGCGCACACCTGTAATCCTAGCTACTCAGGAGGGTGAGGCAGGAGGATTGCTTGAGCCCAAGAGTTGGACGCTACAGGGAGCTGTGATCACACCACTGTACTTCTGCCTGGGCAACAGAGTGAGATCCTGTCTCAAAAAAAAAAAAAAAAATCAGTGTTCTCAGAATACAGCCGAATTGCTCCATTAATAGAGACAGAATACAGGACTAAACACGCCATGAGCCAGCTTTCTGATAGATTTGGAAAGCCTGTGTGTGATATCAAGTCAAACAATTTTAGAGCTGAATGCCCTATGAAACCATATGATACAAAGTTCTCATTTAAATAATGAGAAAACTGAGACCCAAAGAGATTAAGTATCTTGCCTAAGGTCACACAACCAACATAAGGCAGAGACTTGATAGAATCTAGACTCTGAGTCCCCAGTTCTAAATTCTTTCTATTACATATTGACTCTTTCAAAGGATAAAAATACAAAGGGGGAGAAAAGAAGCAGACACACAAGTATTGAACACTCAGAAAAATATTATTTCTGTCCCTTAACCATGAGCATTAAAATCTTTTACTTTCTGTGATATAATTTTATTTAAACCTTATATAATCAGACTGATTTTGGGGGGTAAGGAATATAGTTTTAACTGTTTATTCTGGAAAATTTCAAGCATATACAAAAACAGACAGAATAATATAATGAAACCATCATGGATCCACCATCCACCTTCAACAATTATCTCATGGCCAATCTTGTTTTATCTATTTCCTACTTAATCCTATCTCCTTCCACAATATAATTTTGAAGCAAATCTAAGAGCACATTTATAAGTGTATCAGTGTATATCTCTAAATGTAACTATTAACACCATTATCACACTTAAAGAATTAATAATTATTCTTTAACATCACTGTTACAGTCAATGTTCAAATTTCCAATTGTTCAAATGTTCAAATTTCCAAATGTCACAATTTTTAGAATTTGTTTTGAATTAAGAATAATTTAAATTTTACTTAAGTATTAAAAACACAGAATAACTAAATAAATTGCAATGATAAAAGTCACATTAGAATCTACCTTTGACATTGTACCCTGAAGAGTGGAGAAAAATGTACATTATCATAGGGATCTGGGAATAAGATCCTTATTTTTGTATAATCACATTAAGTGACTCCATTTAATGTATAGAAGAGTATTTTAATGGAGATGAGTTTCTGATTAAAGATACCACTGGCCAGGTGGATGGCAATGTTTACACGCTGTGGTGCACAAAATTATTGGTTACATCCATACATCCAAATGATCCTGGGCAAGGTGCCACACAAAGAAAATAAAATGGATGCTACCTTGTCACTGCATGAAAGTGTATTCTAATAAGTCATGGCAGGGATTAAATAGGGAACACCGGAGGAGAAACTATGTAGGGGGAAACCAGCTGAGCTGGAGTCAGGGGGCCAAAATGCCAACCCAGGCTCAGCCAGAATGCAGTCCTGTGCAAATCTGCTGAACTTTCTGGGTGTCAGGCTCCTTATGGGTACAAAAGGGAGCAGCCAAGGTGTCCTCTGAAGTCCCTTCCATGTCTAATAGTCAATGATTCTAAATATTGTCAACTCATTCTTATATAATATGCAGAACTTCAACAATATCATTTCACCATGAGTTTAAACGTTGAAAACTCGCTTCAACAATTTCTGAAGAACAAACTGCCACACAGTTTCTGAAGAACAGAATCCCAAAATGGTGACCATTGCTATTTCCCATTAGGTACTGTCTAATGATGGAGCTCTGTGACAATGTAATTTGCTGCTGCAGAGGGCAGCATTTGGGAGCAGCAGTGAGCAAGCAGAGACCTACTTAATTTCAGCATAGCTGACCTCTGTAGCGAAGGGCTGCAGAACTAATCGGACCCTATTTCCGGTATCTCACAAAGATGTACTAGCGCCCCCGTAGGTTGGTCAGATTCAGCAAATAAAAATATAGCATGACAGCATGCTCAGCTCGATTTGAGTTTCAGATAAACAATGCATAATTTTATACTAAAATTTTATATACTTTGTGAATATTTTCTCCCATTCTGTAAGTTGTCCATTTACTTTGCTGATTATTTCTGTTGTGTAGAAGGTTTTTAATTTAATTAAGTCCCATTTATTTATCTTTGTTATTGGTGTGTTTGTCTTTGGTGTCTTAGTCATAAATTCTTTGCCTAGGCTGATGTCTAGAAGAGTTTTCCTACATTTTCTTCTGGAATTTTTATGGTTTCATGTCTCACACTGAGGTCTTTTATCTATCTTGAATTAATTTTTATATATAGTGAGAGACAGCATCCTATTTCATTCTTCTGCATGTGGCTATCTAGTTTTCCCAGCACCATTTATTGAATAGAGAGCTTCCTTTCCCCAGTGTATGTTGTCGTCTGCTTTGTCAAAGATCAGTTGGATGTAGGTAGATGGTTTTATTTCTGGGTTCTCTATTCTGTTCCATTAGTCTATGTCTCTACTTTTATACCAGTATCATGCTGTTTTGGTTACTATAGCCTTATAGTATAATTTGAAGTCAGGTAATGTGATGCCTTCAGATTTGTTCTTTTTGTTTAAGATTACTTTGGCTATTTGGGCTCTACTATACATCTGACAAAGATCTAATACCCATAATCTACAAAGAACTCAAAGAAACCAGCAAGGAAAAAAAAAACCCATTAAATAGTAGGCAAGAGACAAACAGAAGTTTTTCAAAATAAGATAGACAAATGGTCAAAAGACATATGAAAAAATGCTCAACATCACTGATCATCAGGGAAATGCAAATTAAAACCACAATGAGATACCAGCTTACCCCTGTCAGAATGGCGATTATTAAAAAGCCAAAAAACAATAGATTCTGGCATAGATGCAGAGAGAAAGGAATACTTAGACACTGATGGTGTACTACAGTACACAGTAAAACTTCTATGGAAAACAGTATGGAGATTCCTCAAGGAAATAAATGCAGACTTAACATTCAATCCAGCAATCCCACTACTGGGTATCTACCCAAAGGAAAAGAAGTCATTTTGTCAAAAAAGACGCCTACATTTTAATGTTTATTGCTGCACAATTCACAACTGCAAAGATGTGGAATCAACCTAAGTGCCCATCACTTCATAAATGGATAAAGAAAATGTGGTACACACACACACACACACACACACACACACACACACACACACACACGATGGAGTACTACTCAGCCTTAAAAGGGAATGACGTATCTTTTGCAGTAACTTCGATGGAACTGGAGACCATTATCCTAAGTGAAGTGTCTCAGGAATGGAAAAACGAACACCACATATACTCTCTAATAATTGGGAGCTAAATGATGGGCACACATGGGCACAAAGAAATGTAAAGGACTTTGGAAACCAAGAAGGCGGTAGTGTGAGAGGGGGTAAAGGGTAAAAACTTACCTGTGGGTACAGTGAACACTGTTCTAGTGATGAGCACACTAAAAGCCCTGACTTAAGTATTACACAAGGTATCCATGTATTATCAATAACAGAAACATTTGTACCCCCATAAGATTTTGAAATAAAAATAAAATTTTAAATACTAAAAACTTTTATACTAACAATATTCATTGTTAGTGAGTGTTTTGTCACCATTGTTCAATGTACTCCTCCTGAGATGATGATTAAACCTATGTGATAAACAAAGAAGTTGAAGCTCAGAAAGGTTATGTTATTTTCTCAAAGTCACATGGCTATCAAGTGGCAGAACTAAAACAGAAGAGATGATCCAAGGACTACAAATCCATCCCATTACCTCCCACCTTCTCCTTTCCGTCAACTCCGAAGTGATAAGATATTAAATGATCAGCATATTAACAGTTACAGCTTACTGAATGTTAATTATGTGCCAGGCACAATGCTAAGTAGTTTATACACATTATATTATTTAATCCCTATAGCAAGGTGAGATCTTAATTGTAATCCATTTTATCTACAAGAAGAAAAGTCTGAAGCTCAGTGAGGTTAAGTGAATTGTCCATGGACCAACAGCTGCTAATTAAAAGAATTATATTTAAATATATGTCCATCTGTCCCCCACCCCAAAGCCAAATTTCTTAATCACTGTGCTAGAGGTACTATATGATTTATTTACCATTTTTCAGGACAATAGTCATTGTATTAATAATAACATAGAAAGGGAATAATATATAGTGACCACTACATAGCAGATCCTTTATATGGATTATTTTATTTAATCTTTAAAACAATCAGAGATATATAGAGAGTCATTAAATAAAAATTATCAAGTGTCTTCTATTAGAGTTCTAAGTGCTGGGGGTACAACAATAGCAAAAAGTACAAAAATTCCCATCCTCCATGATGCTTAACATTCTAATAGGGGAGACAAATGAGGTTAAATAAGTAAAACATACATAAATAAGTATGTAGAGACTGGCAAATGCTAAGGAGAAAGTAAAACAGAGGATGGGAGGTGTGGGGTGCAGTGGGGAGAGAGGGTTGCTGGCCATTTTAGAAAGGGTGTCTAGGGACACCCTTTATTCTTTACTGAGAAGATACTATGTGAGTCAGAATTGATGTAAGTAAGGGAGCAAGTCACATGGATATGCAGGAAACATTCTAGGCAGAGGTAACAGCAAGTGCAAAGGCCCTGAGCATACTTGGAGTATTGAAGAACAAGGAGGACAACGTGGCTGGAAAAAAGTAAGCAAGAGAGAGAGCGCTAAGACACACGTGGGTGAGAGTGTGTGCGTGTGTGTGTGTGTGTGTGTGTGTGTGTACACGTGCATGCGTGTAGGGGGCCAGGAATAGTGAGGGACAGGAATCAAGTGATACAGGGCCTTCTAGGGCATAGTGAGGGCTTTGGCTTTTACCCAAGTGAAATGGGGACCCTTTTACAGACTTTAGGGAAAGGAATGGCATAACTGACTTACTTTTTAATATTTAATATTTATACTCTGACTGCCAAGTTACAAATAGACTGAAGGGGGTACAAAGCAGGGCAACCAAATAGGAATCCTCTGCAATAATCCAGGCACTGAGGACGGCGACAAGGGCCAGCATGGAAGCACGCAGGCGAAGAGAAGTTGTGGAATTTGCTAATGGAGCAGATGCAGGATGTGTGAGGATTTAATCTTCCTTTTGCAGATGAGGAAACTGAGGCTCAGGAAGCTTACATAAACTATCCACTAACACAGAAAAATAAACAGTGGCAGTGGAATTTAACACTGATCTCCCTAACTGTGGAAAACATGCATTTTTTTATTACATTTTCATTGTTCCCCCAGTGCATATGGAAAACAATTTAAATTTCCTTTAAATATGCAGTGAAATTTCAGCAAATTTGAATGTAAGAAGATCACAGCTGCCAGAAGGGTTGTGTCTCGAAGTCTGAAAGCAGCTATTTGAAATTTGGAAGGCCTTTTCTCCCCACGGAAACACTTACAAATGGTTATTAGTTTCCAGGTCAACCCATAAAAATCTGTGTAACCCAAATTCTAGCTGAATCACCACAGACACTTTTAATTAAAAATATAGTAGAAACCAAATATGTTGCCATATTAATAATTAATCAATACAAAACTAATAGGAAATATATTCTTAATTATTTTTTAACAGTGCTATAGGAGATAAAGCAAATTGTATTGAGACAGATCAGAAGGTAATAGAAACATGAAGACTTGAGAGGGTCTTCTAGAGATTTCTAAACAATTGCAGATGGATGCTATTGGTGTTCTATATCAATGTCACTTTCAAACATTTTGGGTTTTCTTTTCTTGGATACAGATGTTGGCTTGCATATGTGAACCGTAACTGGGGCTCTTTGCTCTCAGATGAAAAGATATGAGGGAAAGGGGAAAAAAAGAATAAGAAATCAGGCAGGTATCCACCCACGTCACTGAGTTAACTGGAAAAAGTTTTAAGGAAAAGAGGAGACTGATGTGCATTTGTGTTTCTGTAAGAAGGTACTGATTTACGATGTAATTAGCTAAGGAATCATAGAGAAAAAGCTGGAAGAATGCTGTGAATGCCACAGAGAAAGAGATTTCAAATCAGAAAATTCCTTTCACTGGTCACCACCTGACACAACCGCCCCAATTTGTTAGGTAATTGTCCCAAACGGCCTTGCAGAAGCCTGGAGCTCAGAGTACCACGGGAACATGGGGGTGTGCGGGTGGGGGCACAGAGGTTGAGTTCTGAAGACTGGTGGGAGTTAGTGAGTAGGAGGGGAGTTCTAGGCAGAGGAGGAAGTTTATGCAAAGGAACAAAGACCAGAACGCATGATCCACTGACAACTTCAAACAGTTTGCTATAGCTGGAAGTGATGTAAAGAAATCAACAGATAAATAGTGAGACAAAATCCTGGGCAAGAACTCAGGAACCTGATCATAAGGGTCTAAGAAGTCTGGATTTGATGGGAAGACAAGGTGGAGTCTTTGAAAGCCTTAAGCAGGACCAAGACATGATCAGTCTTTTTTAATCACTCAAAAGGAGGAAGGAAAGAAGGAGGGAGCGAGGGAGGCAAGTCTGGCAGCAGTAATGAGAATGGATCTGATTGAGGTGAAATTGAAGGCAAATTAAGAGAAAAGAAAGAGTTGGGATATGAAGGCTTGAACTCAGGTAGTAGTGGGGGAAACAGAGAGGAGAGATAAATTCAGGAGATACTAAGATGTTAGATATGTAGGACTCAGTGACTAGTTTGGAAGCTGACAAAACACGGCATTGAAAATATAAGCCCTGCAGTCTTGATACCTGAACCTTCACGTGGAGCTCTCAGGCAAGTTGCTCATCTTTGCTCAGCCCACATTTACTCATCTGTAAACTGGGGATATGATGAAGCACACTGCCAAGGGCTGCTGTGTGTGGAAGAGTCCCATACATGGTTAAAGCTCCCTAATGTTAGTTCCTACTTTTGCTGTTAGCAGGGAGTAAGGCAGGATTTCTGGCCGGACAGGCATAGGGATTACCAGAAGAGTGGCAAAGACAAAAAAGAGAATGAGTTCGGTTGAAAGTATCTAGAGTTTCAATTTATTCTGAGGTGTCAAAGTGTTCAGTTGCCGGGTGGGAATCCAGACCTGGAAAGCTCAAAAAGGTTGGAGTCGGAGAAATAGCAACAACTACGCGGAACTTGCAATCATGTCGGGAAGACCATGAGAAATGAGAAGAGCAGTGAGCAAAAACTACAACAGTACTGAGAGGCAACAATAGTGAAGACGTGGTAGGAGGAATTCTTAGAGAAGTAAAGGAACGCCGGGAGAGAAGATCATGCTACCGTCCAGGAGAGAATGTTACCCTGTCATCCAAAGGAGAAGACAGTGAGGCCGCCTATCAAGGTACTTTTAATTGCTGAATCTAACCATTAAACCATTAGTATATGTTCAAGGACAGTTATTTCATTATTATGCCAGTAAATTTCGAATCATAATCATTCTATATCTTATCTCATTTTACCTATTAGCTTCTGTTTACTCTGTTTATGATACGCATGGAATTTAAAAGGAAGAAAATGTGATTATTTTGAAAACTAGTTAATGATTCTCATTTTTCAGGAAATCACAATATTCTAACTTCCATTATTGAGAATTAGTCAGGTTTTGTCATATAATGTGAGTCAACTGAATTAAAGTGGACATTAGAATCAAATCCCGTGGCATTGCTGGTAATTTCCAAGCATGAACAAGGTACTCACACATATGGAATAGTAATTGTAACAAAGACCATTTTACTTACCCACGAATAGCATTTGTATCCTAAAATTTGAGACTAAATACACATTTTGGGAAACAAGAAAAACAATATAGGAAAAGATGTGTTGGAAAAATAGCAAACACAGGAACAGAGGGAGATCCACGCTAACAGGTGTGTCTCTGGGACCGCTGGGAGTTGGAAGCAGACAGCAGGGGCCAGCCTGGCAAAGGGTCTGCATTGGAGCCAACGGCTGGGATTCGGGGGCAGGAGGTTATGAGAGACTCCTGGGAAAACCACAAGGAAACACGTTGGAACTGACGTCAGCCTTCGGGATTAGACTTTTGAACAAAATCCATTCACTTTTTTCTTGGGAAACACTTTGGGAAAGCTTATCCAACCAGGATGGCTGTGAAAAAGGAGGCTGCCAGAAGCGCAAAGAAGAAGCCAAACAGGAGCACAGATCAAGTAGAGAGTGTAAGATGTTCATGGACTCCTGGCTTCCTCCGAGATATCTTACTTGTTGTTTTTTTGTGTTTTTAATTGTGGCAAAATATACACAACACAAATTTTACCATTTTAGCCATTTTAAAGCATACGATTTAGTGGAAAATCTTTTATTTGTATGAATTTAAGGTGTACAAGTGCAATTTTGTTACATGGATATATTGCACAGTAGTTGAGTCTGGGCTTTTAGTGTATCCATCACCCAAATAATGTAAATTGTACTCATTAAGTAATTAAATACATATACATTGCTGCGTAACCATTACTGCAATCACTCCCCAAAATGAGTTTATTTTCCCAAACTGAAGCCTTACCTCTTAAACAGTAAGTTTTTCTACTTTCAGTGTCTATGAATTTATTACTCTACAGAGCTCACATATTTGGAATCATAAAATATTTGTCATTTTGTGACCAGTTTAGTTTACTTCATATGATATCTTCAAGGTTCATACATGTTGTAGCATGCATCAGAATTTCATTCTTTTTAAGGCTGAGTGATAGTCCATTGTAAATGCATACTACATTTTATTTATCCATTCATCTGTCAGCAGATATTTGGGATGTTTCCACCTTTTAGCTATTGCAAATAATTCTATGAACATTGGCACACAAACATCTATTCAAATAAAGTATCTGTTTTTAACTTTTGACTTGCTAGGCCACAGCTGTTTGCTCCGACTGTCTTAGGATATTGAGAACTTTCTATTTTTAGATATGTTTAAGCTAGAACTGTCTATTTGTCCAGGGCGATGTATAGGGAAATCTTGTACCAGATAAGATGATGGACAGTTGACAAATTATACACCTAGAAAATCTTTTTTAAGAATGTAGAATATTAAAAAATTGTATGAACCTATCTATACTATCACAGTGCTATGCTCAAATTCTAGAGGAAGAAATTGAGTCAAAGATATTGGCAAAGAGTGAGCAGCAAAGAGTGATTTGACAAGGCTGGTAATCTGACTTCCAGTTTTGTTTTTTTTTTGGAGACCATTAGTTGTTTACTTTCCTTTTAAAAAGAAACTAAGAGTTACTTACAATTTTGTTCCCATATTTCATTTTCTTTTCTAAATTCACCCAAACTCTTACAGTCTCCCAAAATATGACCAGACACCAACAACTATTCATTCATATATTGGATAGGAAGCCCCTCAGATGGAAGGAAATTAATACTCTTAAAACTTCCAAAATGAGATTACCAGGAAGGACTATTTTAAATTTAAATAAATGCCGCCTTACATGGAATAACTTACTCTTGATCTTCACATTTGTAATCAATAGGGAGCTCTCCAGCTGCATCTGATTTTTCACATTTTTCAGCTAAGTCAGGAATCCTAATACAAAAATCTGCTCTGTTACGTGGATTTGTGAACTGTCTAGAGGGTTCTGGGTCCATTAACCAATAGATAGATTACCAAGGGACAAAATATAATGTTTTTTGTCTCCAACAGAGACATTCTTGCTTCGGTATTATTCATGTGATTTCAAGAAAAGTGGTTACTGTTTTGTGTAGGCTCACACCTGGAAGTTAATAAAGAATAATACATTTCTCTTGGTATTAATTCAAAATTCCAAAAGCAAATTAATTACACATGCACTTTTAAAACTCTGGATTCTGGAGCTTCTGATGAGAGCATTTTAGAACTTATCCATTCAAAATCCCATAGTGAATGTGCATAATAGGGGATATTACTTATTCAGAGCATGAAAGGCTGCAGCATCTGGGGCCACGGCATAGACCTGGCAGTTAAGTGACAGACACATTACACCCTGGCCAGGACTGAGACAAGACACCCGAGCATCACCCCTTGTCTCTCCACCCTGGCGGTGCAGCCGGCAACACGTGTCAGGGCTCTCATACCCAGTGTGATAAATACAGTCCCGCCAAGTGCTACGAATTCATCCCGATCTATCGCCAGCTTCACACCAATCAGGACTATGGCACTGTTGATTAAAAAAAAAATCAATTGACACTTTTGTAATTAAAAACTGTCAAATAAGATGTTGTCAGCAATGCTCAGTGGCATGCAGTGGTTTAAAAAACAATGGCTATGCCATGCCACGTTGTACACAGAAGTAGATAAATGGATCGATCGTAAATCAGTCTTTTATATGATTATACAGCATAAAAATCTAACAAATATTCTCAAGGAAATTTTTCTTCTTAGTCAAAACTGTAGCAGAGCATTTTTAAGCCTAATGTGAAGTATTAACGGCTTTATTCCCTTTTTCCTTTTCAGTCCTTTCTGCTTCAACCCCTGCCAACCTTTCCCTTTAAAGGGTACAACAATGTCATCCTGCCCTTGCTTCTGGATCGCATGTGTCCTCACCAGCACCCGAGGCAGTGAAAAAAGATGAGGAAATGACAGTATCTGGTCTCAGTGTTTTTCTACCACATTGTTGTAGAGATATTTAGTATAGAGTTAACTCTTCGCTGTCCTGCAGCTCTGATAACACCTGTGCTCTAAACTCTCACACCACCATGTGCAATCTGATTGGAGCTAGACCTCAAGGGCTTATGCAGAAAGGAAGGGCAACCCTCCCGGCCCCTTGGGAAGCAGTTACTGTGGGTGAGCTACTCTGCTCTTCGCAACACTCATCCTCTCATCCGTTCATTTGTTCGTTCATTCAGTGATCATGCTGGAGCTTAATTTCTAGGAATCTTACAGGCCAGTTATTAAACTGTTTGCAGCCTAAAGTGGGCTCATGGTAAGAGCATGAAAATTCAAAAAAGCTATAAATCAGCCCTCACCTCCCCCACAAAGCTAGCTACTAAACATTTGCCAGCACGTCACTGCATTTATTCATCAGATACTTACTGAGTATCTACTATGTGCCAAGTACTGTGCTGGGAGCTAAGATACAACTATGCAAAGCAACAAGAAAAATCTTCAATGCTAGTAGAAAAGACAGACAACTTGTTTAAGTAAATGCACAAATATTAAAAAAAAATAATAACAAGTGGAATAAGCAAAATGAAGAAAAGAAACAGATGCTATTAATATGACTGAGAATAAAATAAGGGGCAAAGCTCTTGCAGAGGCAGCGGCGTCTAGTGGTTTAGAGCCAGACAGCCCAGGGTGCAATTCCAAACTCTGTGCTCCGTGGTGTACAGAATACAGCATGTGTGTGCTATTATGACTTTGGGAACAACATTTAATATCTCTAAAGCCTCAGTTTCTTTATCTATAAAATGAGAATGATAATAGAACCTCTTTTATGGGTGTTACAAAGATTTAAAGAGCTAATCCAGATGGAATGTCTAGCTCCAGGGACTGGCTTGTATTTTGAGCTAGCCCAAAAGAATAACTATAATTAGTATAATCATTATTATCTGAAGAGATAACATTTAAGATCAAACTTAGAGTATGAGAAATGTGAGCCTGATGAAGACCTGAAGAAAGACTCTGGCCAGAAGAAAGCACATGTGCAAAGTCTTTGAGGTCCAGAAAGTTCTTGGCTCAAGAACTGACGGAAGGCAGCCTGTGTGGCTAGAGAGTGGTTCACAGGAGGTAGAAGCTGGCATAGAATAGCACCGAAGGGACAGGCCAGGAGGAGCATGCAGGGCCATCTAGGCCACAGGGACACATCTGGATTTTATTCTACGTGTAACTGGAAGTTTCCAAAGAGAATTAAACAGAGGAGTGACATGAGTCAATTTACAGTCTGAACGGCTGGGAAGAGGCATAAACAGATGCAGGAAGATCAGATAAACGCCTAATACAAAGATTCAGATGAGAGATTATGGTGCTTTGCATGACTAGGCAGCAAAGTAGGCAAGTGGACAGATTTGGGACACATTTCAGAGGTGACGATCAACAGGATTTGGTCATGGACTGAATAAGGGTGTAGCAGGTTGCATTCTCCTCCTTTCAAACCTCTATGTGATTGTGACCAGATTAACCTATTGAAGCACGGCACAAATGATGCTATATAATGTTCAAGGTAAGTTACAGAGACAACGTGGTTTCCCCCTGAACTGACTTGAATATGTCCCACAAAAATTCATGTCTACTCAAACCTCAGAATGTGACCTTATTTAGAAATAGGGTTTTTGCAGATATAACTAGTTAAGATTAAGGCATACTGAAGTAGGATGTAGCCTAATTCCAATGTGATTTTTGTCCTTATAAGAAGAGTAAAGGGCGTGCACACTGAGGGAAGGTGGTCACTGACGGGGCGATGCAGCTGCAAGCCAAGGAATGCACAGGATCGCTGGCGTCAGCGGCCAGGAACAGGCAAGAAAGCGTTCGCAAAGCCTTCAGAGGGCGTGCAGTCCTGTCGACACTTAGATTTCAGACTTCTGGCCATTGGAACCGTGAGAGAATAAATGTCTATTTTTTAAGCCGTGCAGTTTGTGGCATTTTGTCATAGCAGCTCAAGGAAATTAATACACGTCTTGTTTGCTATGACATTCTCTTTCGAAGCTCAGAGCGGCCACATAACAAATCCAACTGCTCTGCGTCCACCACACAGTGAGGCAGCCCAAGCCATGTGGAGAGGCCACGTGAAGGCGCTTCGGGGAGGAGCCTCACCGAGGCACCAACCGCCAGACCTGTGAGTGGGGACACCACGATGACTCCGGCCTCAGATACCAAATTGTCTCCAGCTGTTGAGTTTCCCGAGCTGAAACCCTAGAAGTTGTGTAGCAGAGATAAGCCATCCTTATCATAGCCTGTCTGAATTCTTCACCTACAGAACGTTTAAGTATAATAAATGATATTTTCTGCCACTAAATTTTGAGGTGGTTTCTTATGCAGTAACAGGAAGTGGAACAGAAATTTGGTACAGGAATGAAGTGTTGCCATATCAAGATCCTAAAATATGTGGCACCGGATTTGGGATTGGGAAGTAGGCAGAAGCCTCCTTTTTAAGCAAACTTTAGAGGATATCTTAAATGCCTAGCTGAGTTTGAAAAAACAAAAGAAAGAGAAAAAACCCCAAAAACAAAATCAACAAAACATTGCTCACTTAGTGTCTCTCAGCAGAAGATTCTCAAAGAGGAAAGAAGCCTTAGTGCAAAGAGCAAATCCAGGACTTGTTAGGAAAATGTGTCAGCGTTAGGATGAAGACAAGAGTGTGACTGTAAAACCTTCCACTAAATCTTCAGAAAGATTTAATATGGTGCCTCATAAAGCTTTTCAAACACACACAGCACCTTCAGGATTTAAGAGCTTGCCTTTTAAAATAATAGGCACCTAAGAATCTTAAGGATATAGCTTCACAGGAAGCCCATGCCAGAAAAGGGCTTACACCGAAGAGATTTGTGAGTGTGACTTTTGTCTAATGCAGTGGGTTTATACATTGATACACAGAAAACCCAAAAGTTTTTAAGGGAATTGCATTGGACAGAAAGGAGCATGTACACCATAAAATGAGGGAGGTGGGGGGGGTCTCTGGACCCATGAACCACTCTGGACAGGAAGCAGGATAAGAAAACTGCTCATCTGCAAACATGGGTCATTTCTTATAGAAAAGGAAGAATAACTCAGAGAGTGGAGCCACATGCCAGGAAGGTGGATCCAGGAGCTGGGGAAAACAACTCCTAGGGGGTAGGCTTGAGCCCTTATCAAGGAACTGGCAACAAACGTATTCAGAATTACCATTGGACAGTGACTGCTGTGTGTCTCCTGTTCCTCCCTGTTCCTCTTTGAACAGAAATGGTTGCAGTGGTTATCCTATGCGTGGCCCGCACTGCATACTGGGTGTGTGGGAGGAAGATAACTGGAATCTTTTGTTAGTAGCTCTTCAGAGATCACGAGGAACCATGCTAGAAGAAATGCATCCCAAGAGCCTCATCAGCACTGGGCCCAATTTGGATGACAACATCCTGGACTTTAAGTAATGAGATGAGACTTTGGGGACTCTTGGGGCAGGACTGGGTGTATTTCACATGTAGGAAGGATGTTAAGAGCTGTGGACAGAAGATGGACTGTGGCTGATCGTATTTGCCAAAGACGGCTACCACGACATCTTTCATCCCTCATGCTCTTCTTTGCTTCCGGCCACTAAGTTTTGGGGTGGTTTGTCACACAGCAATAGGAATCAGATCACTGGGAGAAGAGAAAGGGAGATGCAAGGAGGACTACTAGTTTTTTGGCTTAGGCAACTGGGTGAATGGTGATCCCATTTGCTAAGGTGATCCGGGGTAGTTTTTTGGAGAGAGCAGATAAGGAGGGCAGGAGGGGAAATCGCAGTTGCCTTTTGGCCATGTTATTTTTGAAATGTGTTTGAGATATTCAAATGCAATCTCCTTAATCAGTTCATTCAGGACTCTGAAACTACAATATGTCTTTTATAGTCGAAACAGTTCACCAGTGACATTTCTGCGAAGCATGGCATACAAGCCTATTGTGACATTAACAAAAACAAAAGCCTGATGTCCTCCAACTGGCATAATCATCCAAAACTAATACAACCAAGCACAAGCTGCCCCAAATTTTTAATACTAAAGTTTGTTATTTTGAAAGGGCACCATTTGGCCCCACTTAAGTAAGTGAAACACAACTTTATTATTTAAAAATGTTTGCATGCTTGAAGTAGAAAAATATGTTTAAATAATCACCCTTGCAGGAAAAACAGAATTTGAAGTTGATCTAACTGATCACTTCCCCAAAATCAAATCTTGGCCAGGATTCCAGTTTCAGTCCAATGCAGATGAGGGCTGTTGGAAAGTGGTGTTCCTTATGGGATGCCAAAAGACCTTATGTTGCAGTATGCCAGATACTGCCATAAAGAAGAGAAGTAGCTGCTTTGCATCACTGCATTAATCACAGCAACCAGACAAGAGTAAACAGCAGCTGGGTGAGGGGGTGTCCCATGAACAAGGATAATAAATGTTTGTGATGGCCTCTTCTATCACTGAATTAAAAGCTTTGGGAAACATGAAAAAGTAGAGCAAAAGAATCAATTCAATCTTCTGTTAACTGTGTTGATGAAACAATGTGCAATTTGTACAAAACCTCTATTCAAAACAAATCATCCCAACCTGCCAGACACCATGTTTTTGGTCACAATGTCACCTTCATATCATTGGAATTTTTTTTTCATTTTTGGATGTTGTGATTGATCCATGACACTGGGTTCTCTGCAACCTTCCACAGAATGCTATCATTTATTCAAGGGGCAGCTGAACAGCAACAAATCGGCAGGCAGAAGAATGGTCTCTGACTCCTCTGACCCCCTCCCCTTCTGAGGATAAAGAAGGCTGCCATCCACACCATGTCTTGCTCCTCCTTTGTGAATGCACCAATGACCCCGGTTGAACGTGTGATTATGGATCAGAGTCTCCTGTGCAGCTCATATCTCAGAATCCCATAGAATCACTAGAAGACATCTAATAAAGCCCTACCGAGTCTGTGCCATGGAAATGGTGAGTGCTTAGAAGTTTACCAGGACCATGGGGAATGGAGACTGCAGTGAAAAAAGATACTTTTCTTATACCGAACACAGGAACTCTAGAGGCCAGCATAGAGTTCTATACACAGTAAGACATCAACAACTTTTTTTTTAATAATGGTGGTCTAAAGCTTACAAGAAAATGTAATCTTAATTGGAAAAGCAATTAATAAAATAAAATGCAAACCAAAATTTTATCACTTGGCTTTAACCATCAAGGGGGGAAGAATTTATTACTGGCAGTATCTTCTAATCTGTGGCATGTTTCTGTTGCTAGGAAATTTCTCCAAAATGAGATTTAGGGAGACTTAAATGCTGTACTTGTGCCTATACTTTTTTTTTTTTTTTTTACCACTTCCTCCTCCTTCCCATTCCTAATGTTAGATATGGATCATAAATGTCTCATTTTGCATTTCAATAAAATATATTTATGCATTCAGATCTTTTATCAAATGTTAGAGCTTCAAATATTTTAAACACAGAAGGGAAAATGTACATTGGTTTGGAAGTTTGGGGGTGTTTAGAATTTTGTTGTTTTTTTTTTTTTTTAATGAGGAATTGCAAATGGTACAGGACAGCAATCAACCTAAGTCCCCCAGTAATTATTATTAATATGAAAAATATTGGGGGCGTGTGGAGTGTTCTCTGGCATTTTTTCACCTAAAGGAGACAACCAGGATGAGATGCAAATCAGTGCTCTTATCTAATGAATAATGCAAATGAGTGTTCTGCATATAGTAAGTCAGTCTGCAGGAATTCTCTCTGCCTCACCTCACATTTCTTGTGGATTTAAGCACCTTGTGTCACAAGAAATTAGAGAAAGGAACTGCCAAGCAATGACAGAGCCTTGGAGCCCCAAGTCAGTGTAGACAGCACGGACATTGAGATGCATAGTATAGCAAGGGAGGGAGCTGACGTCTCATGTTGCTATTTTTCCTTCACCTAGTTAATGGAGTTGTACGACACCGTAATCTGTGATTATTTGTGTGGCTATTACTTAAAGGAAACCTCAACAGCATTTTGTTGGAAGCGTTCTGGAAAACTTTAAAAAGCCATCTTCCTCCCAAACCCTAGTGAAGGAAAAAACATTATCTAAGAGCATTTTACTTTCTTTTGCATACAAGCTAACCAACACTTAAGAGTTTTCAGTAACATGACAGAATCCACTTAAAACTGCACTTCATGCAACTTTCTAGCTACTTGAAAGGTACTCGATTCCTCAAATAACAACTGGAAACAAACCCCTCTTTTACGTAGCACATAATCAATTGATGTTAACCATGGGTGGGCTCACAGTTACTTTTCAGGCATGAGTTATTTCACTGAAATGTATTTTTTATTTAGAATTCACTGCAATTGTCTCTAGTTTTCTAAGAAAGCAGTTCTGAATACAGAGTTATTTTCCTTGTGTAACATAACAGCACGTGCATTATGCTTTTTGTTAAATCCCTTTCTCTGCTAGTCCCAGATTTTAATCAATCTTAAAGAGTGCTCAACTAATCTTGTGCAAGTGTAATAGACTCCGTTTTTCACCAAAATATTTAGGAGAGCTTTCAGCATAAGCAGTCACCTGCCAGAGGGGAATCTATAGGACAATCCTTGGGCTATTTGTTTCTAGCTGTCCTTAGGGGGATCTCTAAATACAGAAGGGGACCAAACTCAAGCAACAAAGGTTAAATCTTTTGATGAAAATTGTCTGAAATATGTTGTAAATTCCATGCCGTAAGAAACAGGTGATACTGCCCACACACTATCCTAATTAGGGCAATGGCCACATATATATATTGTTATATTAGGCAATTATTGTGTCCCTTCTGCATTTTAGTTTTGTGGTTTTAGTCTATGGTTTAATTTTGAAGAAAATACTCAGATAACAAAGCCTGCTAAGAATTATGTTATATACACATAATAAGCCTCTGAGTTAAGAAATAATGTTACAAATAAAGGTAGTACTTTTAGAGTAGGGATTTTGTGACATTTATTTGAAAACCCAGAGAACGTTTTAATTTACTTCTCAGGACCACTTTATATACCACTTTTCTTTACACTACGAAATTATTAGTAAGTCATAAAACCAGTTTAGTAAGTCTTGATCAGAATTTTAAAATCCGAAATAGAAAAAAGAAAATATAAAATTGCTTTGTACATAGTAAGGCATTTTTGTAAAACTTTTATTTCAGTTGAATGCATATTTACGTTTACATGTGTTTACTGAGTCTTGATGTAAAATGCATTACCGTTAATTCTAGATTTAAAAAAAATCGAAAGCCTGTGCTCTAGGGCCCTTCATCAAATCATCTAACATTCACATTGACATTGGGAAGACACACTGAGAAGCCAGACTGACTTGATTATTATGCTTACTAAGTAAGAAGGTTGATTAAGCCTTCTGGATCAGTGTAAAATATAAGCTTTGTGTAATTCACAACCTTATAGAAATGCAAATACAGTTTTATTTCCTAAATGGCTTTGTGAAGAGAAGCATAGATTTTATTACACTTCCTGTGCTGTTGTCAGGGATGGATATCAAACCATGCTCATGTCTTTAGGCAGAAAAATGTAAGGCACTCTGGTGTATAGGTGGTAAGGGTTAAAAGGGGCCTTGAGTTAACTGTCTGGGCAAAGGTAAAGCCCTATGTGGATACTGGAGTTTCAAAAATGGAGCCTTTACGTTTTTGCATATTGGATAGCTATCACCTGACATGCAACTTCCTGAAGCAAAGCTTTAGTGCTTCTAGTCCAAACCTCTTGAAAAGAGAACCAAGATAAACAAGCAGAAAAGCTGAGGGAAATAAAGACAATTCAACAAACAAAAGAATACTAATGCAATTAGTCTACTCAGAGAGGTTCGAAAATGTTTTATATCCATAAAACAAGAACAAAATATTTGGAGAAAAAAATCAAAATGATAATTCATTATTGTCAAATTTTTAAAAAAATCTATTGAAATAAATTCCTAGAAAAATGTCATAGATCAAAGACAAAACAATGCATAGATATTCAAAGAATAAAAAGATAAAATACATATAAAAGCAATTCATATGTTTTAGCTTCTAGGAAGAATAAGTGAAAAACAGAAAGGAGAAGTTATTTAAAAGATAATCAAAAAATCTTTCCCACCCACAAGAAAGGGATGGGTCTTTTGGATTGGGTAGATCCACCAAGTGCCTGGCATAATGAATGAATAAAAGAACCACCTAGACACAGCATTATAAATCTTCAGAACACCAAGAATAAAAAGAAAGTCCTAAAATCTTTCAAAACTGTGGCACGTTCTATTACTGTTTCTAGTTATTCCCTGTCCCTCTCTATAGGGCCCATCTCTCAGGGATACTCCCTGGGCCTTCTCTTTGTGATGAGGGCAGGGCCAGAAGAGGAGGGGCTTGGAGAGAATGCTTCCTAGTCCATTGATGTCAGGCTTGAGCATGCAACTAGCTTGGCATCTGAGCGTAAATAACATACGCTATGTCCAAGCAGCTTTAAGTGTGAACACATTGTCTAAAATAACTCCTTTCTCTTGCCAAGAGGTAAGCATTCCCAGAAAGGACTACTCCTTTCGTCTAGATTCCAGACTTAAGAAGATAATGGGACCAAGTAAAGCCAACCCAAAGCCAACATGTTGCAGGCCACTAAAATTTTGGAGTTGTATGTCACCATGGCCTAAGTTAGTGAAACTTAATACAAGAGATTGAAAATCTGTCACCTAGAAAAAACAGTATGTCTTTTCAGCAGCATTGGTTCTAACTATACCTTTTGAATTATGAACAAAAAATATTTTTAACTTAGTATTCTATTTCCAACCTATCAATCAAGGTGAGGGTAGAATAGAGAAATTTTTTATCATGCAAAATTTACTTCCTATACACTGTTTCCTTATAAGTTACTTGAATCTATGCCCTAGCAAAATGGAGATAAAACAAAAATTAGAAAGACATGGGATACAGGAAACTGTGGGTCCTACACCTAGAAGAATAACAAAGAGAAGTCACAAGTAGTACGTTGTGATCTCTGGAAAGAGACTGACATATGATGAAAGAAAATAGGCAAATAGTGTAAGATACAAAGCCAAAAAAAAACCCTCATAAGAAAGATATGGGCTGTTTATGAATCAGCATAAAATACAGCATGATTTTTCACAGCTGATGAAAGCTGAAGAAGAAAGAACTCTGACAGACACTGATCATTCTCCTTCAAGTAATGCAAAGATCACGACATTGGACTTATGGAGAATAAAATAAAATTATATCTCTGTGCTTAACCTGGCATCAGAAAATGTTTGCATAGTCATAATAATGTAAATATGGTTTATTGCCTTTCAACTTTAAGAGTCAACCTAAAGAAAAAGTACTTAAGATTCGCTTGTATTTGCAAGGCAGAATGAAAATCTCAACATTGTAAATGGTAATGTAAATATAGCTGACAAAAGGTGGGATATGGAAGAAGAAGAGAAAAGGTAAAAGCAGTGAAGATGGAAGAGTTGAGAGATATTATCAACTGGGTCCCTAAATCTCACTCACCTCCAGAGGGCGCAACATTGTAATCCGGAGAGTTGACTGACCAATCAAAGATAATTTTTAAAAGATTACCATACATAACTATTAATAGTCATCTAAATACCAAAAATGAAAAGAGTGGGAAAAAATCAATTTATAAAACTGAGGGATAACCTCGTCTTCAAAAGAGAGGCAATTAAGATTACTTAAAATTGATAAATCAAATAAACAGAAGTAAAAACACATGTAGAGTTCTGGAGAAAACTGCTAGAAGTAAATCAGAAACAGTTTTTTTAAAGTTGCTTCTTAAGCATAAGAGTGGGGAGAAGCAGGGTAGGTGACTTGCTTTTCAGAGCTCATCTCTCCTCTTTCATTTGTTAACAAGTTTATACAGTACTTTGCTTAAAATGAAACAAATGCGGTAGAAGCAATAAGGCCATGAATATTATTAGGGTAAGGAGTCATTGAAAGTTCGAGGACAAAAGAGCCAGATGGTTCTCACTAAAGTAGTGTTTAGAACCATTAAAGCAGCAGCTCCCATGAAGGGAGGTGAACCTCGAGGAAGTTGACTTAGACCAATGGTTCTCAAATGGGGCCACTTTGTCCCTCAGGGGATATCTGGCAATATCTGGAGATGTTTTTGTTTGTCACAATTGGACTTATGTGTTACAGGCATCTAGCCATCCAGTGCCAGTAAGCTGCCCCACATCCTACAATTCACAGGATAGCCACCTACAGGAAATTATCCAGCCCAGAGTGTCAACTGTGCCGATTGAGAAACCTTGCTTTAGACTATGCACATTTTTTAGATGAGAGACAAAAAGGCACAGAAAGACAACAAATATTGCAGGTTCTCACTCATATGTGGATCCTAAGCAAACAAACAAAAACATTGAACTCATGGGGATAGAGAGCAGAATAATGGTTACCAGGGGCTGGGAAGGGTAGTGCGGACAGGGAGATAAAATAAGGATGGTTAATGGGTTCAAAAATACAGTTAGATGGAATGAATAAGCTCTAGTATCTGGTAGCACAGTGGGTGACTACAGTTAATAATAGTTTATTGTATACTATAAAAGAAATAAAAGAGTAGAATTGGAATGTTCCTAACACAAACAAATGACAAATGCTTGAGGTGATGGATGCCCCAATTACCCTGATTTGATCATTACACATTGTATGCCTGTATAAACATCACATGTATCCCATAAATACATAAAATTATGATGTACCCATAAAAATTAAAAATAAAAAAAGTGTTTCAAAAGGCATTAAGGTGGGTAAGAGGCAGAAGGTAATGAATCACAATGTGAAAGATTAGGAAGAAGTGGTAGTATTTTGGGCAATCTGGATATGGTAAATGAAAACCAAACCCTTTGAAAATACACTTTTTGAAAAATTATATCCTATTTGTCCATATTAGTAAATTTTCTAATGTAGTAAAGCATTACATGTAACATGAAAATATTCAAAATACTCCAATTTATATAAGTACCACAGCATCCTTAAGCCTTATTGTAAATGTATATGCAGTTCATTCCTGGCAGCTAATGCACTTAACAGGGATGTTAAGATTTGTACTTTGCTAAACCTATGGGTATAGGCAATCTTTGAATTCCTTAGTTGAGGATCAATGAAACTGAGTTATTTATAAAGGTTAATTCAATGAACTTCTTCCTCCAAAGTATCTTGGATTCAGATACTTAGGGTAAAGGTAAGATCTTCATGTCTATGGAAATGGACAGTAATTTTAATTTTAATTTCAGAAATAAATAATGTGCATATTATATTTTTTCCAAACCTCCCTTATCAAGTAAGTTGCTGATTACAATTGAATGGGAAAAAAAGATATTCATCAGGAATGGGGAACCACTTAACTTTCCGTAAATCAATCTCCCATACCATGAGCTACTCTGTAAGCCTAATTTCCTTGTAAGACTTTATTTTATTTAATATAATCAAAAGATTCAGTTTTTCTATCCAACAGTAAATTCCTTGATGGTGGGAACTTTGTCTTACTCAACTTCCTTGCCCTCTATGTACCCAGCTTTGAAAATAATGGGTCCTCAATAAGGACCTATTGATTTGTACTGAATTGCTGAATTAAATTTCATATAACCTCCAGCAAGGATCTGTACTTGTCAACACTAAAATTACTTATGAGCCTATGCAGAGACATATCCAACTGACAAATTTATGAATTTTTACCAAACTAGCCTTAAAACTATTTGTTGTTCTCACCATGCATATGTTAAATGAATCTGGAATTTTCATGCCAAGTTGAAATATGGCGCCCTGGAGAATTTCCATGATTGATCTCATTCAAGCGAGTTTACTCAGTGCCACCAACACCCCACTATTATTAGGGACTGGTCTTCTGTTGCAAATTATGTAACAGCTTTTCATAGAAGACATCTGTCTTGTAACTTGCCTAACTTTCTTAGGAAAAAAACAGAAATCAAAGGGAAAAACAATACCTGTGACATGAATTATGCCAACATGCTTTCCAATGCTTTGAAAAGAGGACTATGAACATTGATTGCCATTGAAATGAGACCTGAAGGATATATGATAGTCCTGAAACCCCCACTTAATGTTCTTATGGCTCTAAGAAAGCTAGTAATATCCTGATGGCTACCCAGGGAAACAATCAATTTCTCCTTTGACGTTGCCCAAGGCAGCAGCCTGCTGTGTGCCGGTGCCAGGATCCTTTTGCAGGTTGTTGAATTCTAAAATGGCTCTTGCTTTCTGATACAAAATTTGATCAGGATATAACATACCAGTAGATAAAGGGCCTTCAAATCCCAAATAGACTTGTAAAGAGATCTCACATTCTGTCTGCACTATTGTTAAACTTCACTCACCTCAATAAGCTGCTTTTCTTGAGTTTGGAGTTCTTATGCAGTATCATAGAAGAACCATTGTGCTGAGCTCTACTAGGCAAATACAACTTCATTGTGGAAATCAGAAAGCACTACCTGAATTTGAAGGTTGTATTATAATTGCTGTTCAATACTTAATGAGATGATGTTCCACCATTAATGTATTCAGCAACCATACAATAATCAAATAAATAAAAAATTTATACTACAAAAATTACGATCAGTATTTTAAAATTTATTCATTCATTCAGCCAACCATTATTTATTAAGTATCTGTTATGTACCAGGGCTAGTACTAAGTTCTGGGAATGTTGCTGAATTTTCCTTGCCCTTTAAGAATTTATAAGCTAAATTCTCAATCCTCAACTTTCATTAAAACTAGCTGGGCAATTAAAATAACAATCTGTGAACCTCCTCACTAAAGGTAGGTCCCGAACCTCAGTATTTCTTCAAAGCACCCTAGGAGGTTTTAATGTGGAGCTGGGAATGAGATCCTTGCTCTAACAGTGAACTATACAGACAAACAGGGAATCACAGCACAGTGCGGCAAGTGCTACCACAGGCACAGACGTGACGTTATGGGAACATTCTGGAAGATCATAAAACTGAATCTTGGCAGGTCGGGGTGGAGGAGGGTGTCAGGGAAAGTTTTACCAATAAAAGTAGCCTTGTAGCTTCTACATAAGAACTAAAGAACTTCCAAAAAGGATCAGGGAAAAAAGAGGGAGACAAAAAACAAAGAATTAAGTAAGCAAAAAGACATGGATATTTTAGCACAATAAACTAATGGGCAAACATCCAGCCAAAATGCTACATTCCACAGTGAAAAGAGCAGGGGTTTCAGTTGAATCATCAGTAATGTGTCCCTGGGCAAGTTGAACCTGAACTTCTTTGACCCTGTCTTCATCTATAAATTGGGGATAATAATAGATAACCTTATAGAGTTGTTGTAGAGAACAGAAATAAAATGTGGCATGAAACAGACATTCAATGAATGGCCATCACTAAGTCAATCTAGACGATTCTAACTGAGATACTATTAATATTTAAATAAAACACTGAGTTAGTGATTAGATTAAGTTGACAATTCCTGTTTCCTTAGATGACTGAAATCTCAAGATTAAATAAAAACAATCCTGACGTATCTTTCTGTTGTGAGATACAGTACACATTACTTTTTATGCCACACTATTCCTGAACAGAACTCAACTTTCCTCTCTAAATAGTATTATTGACCAGTGAAACACTTTCATTAATCAAGATCAGAAAATTCTAGTGGAATTTAAATTCCATGTAGAAAAGGAAATTGTAAAGCTTGAATGTGTTTTCTAGGACAAAGAACAAACTCTCAGTGTGGCATTGAAGTTTTTTCTTCATGAAATCTTTTGATGCTTAAGATTTGTTTGTCTATCTTAAAACGACAAGCAAGAAAAATAGAACTACTCCTTTTTTCTCACTGTATTTCACTGCTCTAAATAAGAACTTCTTAAACACCTCACATTACTTTTACCAGTATGGTCTTCCTTAAGATCCAGAGAGCTGTAAAACCTTCACTTCCAAAGCATCGGGTGTGCTGAGGCATTATTGAAGAATGCTGGGTTTGGCATATCATTTTTCAGGCAAAGTAAAGTGTTGTGGGTCATACTGTGTTGTCAAAGAAGCTTTGGCCCAATCCTTTACTTTTTCCTTGCCCCAAGCAAAAAAACATAACAGGTTATTCAACTTATCTATCACTGAAAAAGAGAAATCACAGTCCTTTTCAAACAGGGCTTTGAAATAGCTACTTCTAAAGAATCGCCAGTCTTTCTGTATCCTAGACTATATCTAATCCTAGAAATAATAATTTAAAAAAAAAAGCATAAAGAAAAAAAAGGAACGAAACATAAAATGGAAAAGATTGCTAGAACAGTGAATTGTGAGGAGGCTTTAAGGTGCATTGAACAACAACAACAAAAATCCTGGCTCAGTACATCTAAACAAATCCTTGAAGCATTGCTACATGATTCTTTGACAAATACCACTTCATGGCTTAGAAGTGAAGTATCATTTCAATTCCTACTACAGAGCCATTATAATGTCCTCGTGGACCAGTTAATTTATTACTCAGCTCTCTTGCACCAATCTCATACCAATCCAGAAGCAGAAAAGTCGTCTCTTCTGAATGAGGTGATTTCTCTAGAAAGGCAGTTGTTCTCAAGAGTGAAGTTCACTACACATAGATTGCAGAGGGACACTACCAAATTCTCTACTTTAGAGTTTGCCAAGAAAAATTATTTTCTCATACCACAAAAATTCTCCCAAGTAACTATCACCTTAAAAATGCTAGGTTTTTTGGTGTTTATCCAGTATAAATTAGTGAATTTATGTTTTTGAGAGTCCCTAGTGACACATGGGACAAGCAGTCTATAATTTAAGGCACACTCTTAATCAAATTGATTTCATAAAAATTCCATTACTTTCTAAGACAACTTTTAAAAGCAAAGCCAGAATTTTCCACATTCCAATAATGCTTTAACCAAACCACTGGTCGCTTGCTTTTCTTTCCTAGGGACAGCAGAAAGACAATTTTAAGTCTCATATTCTGCAGACTGACTTCACACATTATGGTATACAGGTTAAACATAAGGAGTCAGAAAACAGACTGCCAAGAATTTTGCTAATCGTGTGTCTTCGGAGAGATTACATAACTTTCCTAAGCCTCACTCTCCTCATTTGAAAAGTGGAAGCAACTGCAGGACCTAATCTTTGAGGTGGCTGTGAGTTAACACATGCAGAAGTCTTACAATAGTGCCTGACATATAAATGTTAAACAATTATTACACATTATTGCAGGGTCCCCAGGAATTCCCTTGGCAAAGAGTACAGGTGTTGAAATAGGGATGAATCTCACCCCAGCCTTCATTAGCTTTGTAATGATGGACAAAACTATTTGACGTCTCTGAGTCACAGTGTTCTCAAGTGTAAGACAAGGACAATGACACCTACATCATACAACTGTTTGCGGATTAAACAAGCAAGGAGCAAAATGCTTGGCATATGTTGTCAGGTGGTTATCTGAATAGCACATAGCAACCGAAGTGAATAAATAGCATATATATATAATAGATTGTCAAATTGGCAATGGAAAAGAAACAAGAGACTAAGAGTAAGTTAGTATTTCGTTCTAAAGACTCCTAGATCTCTCACTTAACTATCTCAAAAACAAAAAAATTACAAGCTGTTGGTAACAAGTATTCTATGTCCCAACGTGAATGTGAGGCTAGAAAATCGGTGGTGTCTATAGTCAGCTTTCAGAAAACATATTGACTCGGATAAGGTTAACAATTGTCACTTCAGAGTCTCCAGCTATACCGTGGGTTTTCAGAGGGTAGATGGGCAGTTTTGTCTACAAAGGAGAAATGGAGTTAAGAGCGACAAATGCAGCAGGTGTTCAGTGACTAATACCGAGGACAACTGCAGTCACAGAGCCCAGTGGAGGCTTGACGCAGGACAGCCTGGAAGCTTCTGAGACCCCTGCTGGGACACGTGATGGCAGCTCCTGCCTGCTGCTGAGACTGAAAACGAACCCAGAGTCTTCGAGTCAGCCAGCTCCCTTGAAAGGGGAAAACCTGAACCCCCAGTCCTAAAGGTCCTTTCAGTGCCTTCTGCCAATGGCTTTGACAAGAGGGAGCGAGGGCTGGGCAAGAGAAAAAGCTGTTTGCTGAAAGATGGAAGGAATTTGAGTCCAAAACTCAGAGCCGATGCAGAATGGACAGGGAAAGTTAGCAAGTGTTATGACTATAAATATATACACAGGGAGCAAAAATGGAAAACATTTACTGAGAATTTTTAAATATCAATAACTCAGCCATTAATATTTTTAAACATTAAAAAGGGCACTGAATGTGGTATTGATTTGAAATACAGAAAATGTCATGCTAAGAAATGTATCTGGTTTTGACCTGGCAAAATAAGACCAGTCAATCTGATTTTATCACATATTAAGGTCTAGATTTCAACACAGTGAAATTTTGTCTTATTAAAATGTGGGTTGGGACACTAAATACTTGTATGGTGCTACAAGCACTGATGGTCCCATTGCTAAGATATGGGGGATGTATTCCTTACCAGAATCTCCTATTCTTATTAAAGAGTTCCAAAGAAGGAAAAGGGAAGGGAATTGCAAGCTTGAATATGTCCTTCAATGTGAAAAATGCCTGCCTACATTTGATTCTAGGCTCAGCAATGGTAGCTTAACAAATTGTGTGTTTTTTGGAACCTGACCTATAACAGCTACTTTTAAAACAAAACATATAAATTGGCAATGGAAAGGAAACAAGTAAATGGTACCAAACAGCCCATCCAATTAAATCATTTCCAACTGGTTTCAATTATCAGCATCAATAATTATGTTGTTATTAATCTTAATGATATTAAATCTTCTATTTAAATAATTAGTTTTTTCCCAGTATCATTAGTAACAATGAACTTTTTGCTTGTAATTAATTGATTTGTCATTCATTAAGACTGCTAATCAATTTTGAACAGCCTTTCCTTAACCTAGTAAGTCAGCATTCACAGATGATCATAAAGATAAATAAAATATTGCATGGGTACTGAAATGCATCACTGAAATGCATCACTCAGTTGAATTTTTAAGCAGGACATAGACGTGGCCCAAGAAAAAAGTAAATAATTTATTTATCTTCCTCAGGCTCCCATCTCCTTTCAATTTCATTTCTTTAGGTTATAATAAAGTATATATTTTACGTAAGAAACCTAAATAGCTAATCTGCCTTAAAAATGGTTTTCTTAGTATTTCTAAAAAGCGGATGTGTTAGTCTTTTTGATGTATAACTTGGCTAGGCTACAGTCACCAGTTATTCAGTCAAACACTAATCTAGGTGTCTCTGTGAAGATATTTTATAGACGTGGTTAAAGTCCATAATCAGGTGACCTTCCGTAAGGGAGATTATCCAAGATAATCTGAGTGAGCCTCATTCTATCAGTTAAAAGGTTTTAAGAACAGAGCTGAGGCTTCCCTGAAGAGGGAGTTCCCCCTGTGGACCATGGCTTCGGCCTATGCACAAGAGTTCCAGCCTGCCTTCCAGACAGCCTGCCTTATAGATTTTGGAGTTTCCTAGCCAGTCTCTACAATCACATGAACCAGTTCCTTGCAATACACTCTTAATATATATAACCTACTAGTTCTGCTTCTCTGGTCGCGGAAAAGACAGTAGTTTAATGAGTGACTAACCCTGACTGATACAGTAGGCTAGTGCAAGGTGTCTTGGTTGTATCAGAGGACAGAGAAAGTACAAAGTACTCCTTGCCTTAAAATATACATCTTACCATTTTAAATTTCATTATTGAGTAACCATTCGCTTCTTGTGAGATCCTATAAAAATGCAGATATTTCTAGAAGGGATAACAGTAAACTACTTGTATTGAAGTCTTTACCATTAGAGGTCCCCTACTCTTGCTTGAGGCAGAGAGAAAGTGGAACCCACAAAGGAGAGCTCTAAAGACCAGGGGAAGAGTAGGCAGCAAACAGAGCGCTGCTACCTCATAGCGTGGCCAAGGGCCAATCCTTTCAGAACTAGTATTTCTCCATACAAATTTTCTTGGATTTCTGTTCAATTATAAGCTTGCTTTCTCACAGATAGCCAAGATCTTACAGGAATGTATACCCCACAGGATTTCATTATCACAATGAAATCTATCGAGAAGCTCAAAAATACTCATCATGCTTTGTAATATCTACAAACTCAAGCAAATAGAATTTGATACAAAGACTAGAGAATCAGATAATGTGTAGATTAAACTATTTGCAATGCTAGTTTTATTTTTACTATACTAATAAATGTGGGTACAGATTTAGCAGAAAAAGGTAAGCCTACATATGGAGGACTTAGTGATATCTTCAGCAAATTTTAGTCTATCAAGAACATGGTATATATTTTAGACTGGTGACCAATTTGATCAATTTCTCAAAACTCCAGTTTTTCAAGATATTTCTGTAGTTGTTTTGCTATGCTGTTGCTATGAATCAGCCGTCTATGGTTAAGAGACTGATTGAACCTGTCCTGAGTTTAGAGAATTGAGCCAAATGGGAATGAAATCACACATATTGATATAGATATGGAAAAATATTATATAATGTGTCTATTCTTACATTTGTCCAGAATGCAATTTAAAATATGATTATTTTAAGACAGATTTACTACTGGGCTTATTTTGTTGTCCTTGGTAAATGTCACCGCAAAGTAATTCCGCTTCTATCTTCCTCAAGGGAGCAGAGATGTTCATGAGCAGGTGTAGACAGAAGCACATTGTCAAGTAAAGTAAAGGTATGGAAAATTTCTACCGAGAGAGAGAGATATTTTAAACTGCACAGAATACGAAACATAAATAGGATTTGTATGTCAGAAAAATATTTTTCTGGACATAGTGCCTTTTTTCATTGGTTAATAGCTAATTATAGACATAAATTTGCAGCTTCTTGAAATTATTTTTATTAGAAGCTAGTGCTGAGGTGTTTTTTTTTTGGACATTATTCTAAAATGAAAATGAGGGAGGTTGGGAGGGAGGTTGAGAGGGAGGTTGGGAGGCAGGAAGGTTGGGAAGGAGGTTGGGAGGG
>CAUYSK010025819.1:0-58774 GCA_963575035.1 Avahi laniger | reverse complement strand
AAACCAGCCTGAACAAGAGCAATACCCCATCTCTACTAAAATTAGAAAGAAATCAATTGGACAACTAAAAATATATATAGAAAAAATTAGCCAGGCATGGTGGCACATGCCTGTAGTCCCAGCTACTCAGGAGGCTGAGGCAGTAGGATCGCTTGAGCCCAGGAGTCTGAGGTTGCTGTGAGCTAGGATGACACGAGGGCACTCTAGTCCAGGCAAGAGAGTGAGACTCTGTCTAAAAAAAAAAAAAAAAAAAAAACAATAAAGATACCCAAAACTTAGAGATGGTATAAATCAGTTTCTTGAGACATTTAGGAGGTACCTAGATCATTAAAAAGAAAACTTTAAGTTTCCAAGTATAAAATTTGAATATTAAGTAGAATACCCAGAAAGATGACAACAACACCAAAATTATTTTTAAAATATCAAATGAAGAACTAAAAAATTTTTTTACTAGAAAAGGAAAAATGAGGCCCCTTCTGAGAATATAAGAATAGAAGAATGATACTGGTTTTTACAAAGTGTTCTCTCTGCAATAAGATCTATCTTTTGTTTTATGTATTCCAAATCACTCCAATGAAGTACAATAATGAAAATATTCTCCACCTGGAGAATTTAGTCCCTTTAGTTCCTTAATTCATACATTCCCACAAACACATCAGTAAAACTTGTCTTCGTGCTTTCTGAAAATCTTTCACATTTCAAATCAAAAGTTGAACTTTTGGCTATACTAAAAACATTTCTCACGTCCTTGATAGCACATCCTGTATTCATACTAAACCCCTTACACTTTCATTTAGCATTGCTAAGGAACACATTTTGAGGAAGTAGAACACATAAAAAAGAGAGAAAAACACTTAAAAGAAACATTTGCTTTAAGATGTAGAAAAGATACTAATATATGTAAATACCTACTATGTACCACACACATTTTGCTACAGACCATAATTTTTTTCAAACATTGCAAAACAGGTGATGTTACCCTTTTTTAAAAAAGTAGTGAGGAAAATCTCAAAAATTTTACCTCATATCATGTGCTAACAAGGGATTGCTGTATTTCCAGAACAGATCTGGATGTGCAAAGTTGCTGTCATTTTATCCACACGAAAATGCTTCAATGAGTACATTCCTATCATAAAAGTTCATTTTCACTGACATTTTTATTAGAAAAACTGCAACCATTACACTCAACAAGCAGAACCTGTGGAATGTAACCATAAAAAGCAACTTTTCGTCGACCACTGTCTTTTGAAGTTACTCTGCAGCAATAATGTCCCTGAACTTTTAGTTAAGCAAGTGACCAGGACTTTTGGTCACTTTCAAGTTAATCTGAGTTTAGAAACTGAAAGATCTACAGTATAATTGTCAAAGTTTTTCATTCAAGGTTACAGGTCTCTGCTTTCTCAGCTCTGTCTGCTACAGGACAGCTCTATGCAGTATGAGACGACTGTGCTTCTACCCCTCTCCCTTCTACCTTGCTAGCCCTGGGTGGGGCAATTATTTGTCGTTAGAGGGCTTAGACACTTTCATGGCTCAAAAAATGTTTAAAGTTGATTGTGTCAAAGAATACTTTCAGGGGTTCCTTGGAAGCTGGAGGTGCTCACCCACCCCACCCGTGGAGATCTCTGACTGCAATTCCTGTGACATAGGACAATGCATCCCCTCTGGGAATCCAGCCCCATCCCACTACCCTTCCACCCCTCTCTTTTGGGCTTTCTCTCACTAGTCATCATGTGGTCTATGGGAAACACGGATCACCTGGACCAAAAAACTCTGGAAGGACTGGCAGTACCCATCCCCCACCCCCACTACTTCGTTTTACTATACTGTCAGTCTCTCTTTCACCCTTTAAATTTTCCAGCATTAGACAGACATCAATCCATTGTGTCCCCCAAACTGCAGGAGTTACACATTAACCTCTCCAAGTGGTCACCATAAAGCTTCTTCCCCTTTACTTGAGGGGATGCACTCCCCATCCCCCACAAAGATGAGGGTAAGGTTAGGAGAGATTCCTAGCATACCACCACTGAGTTTTAAAAACTCTTCAATTTCTAACAATTTGGGTCAAAAACTCTTTTCCAATTTCCAACTTTCTGAATCATTCTATACCAACCGATGCGGTGGGTATTAGAAGTTACAAGATCCATTTTCTGGCTCTCTTTTGCAAGATCTGCATTGGGTTCTTACAACTCATTTTAGAAATGTACATCTACTGAGGGCCAAATCCAGAATAAAACAGTTCCATTTTAGCATCTTACAACATATTTTATATTTTCTTAATTTTCCATAAAAAGTAGGAAGAAAATAAAAATTCACAATCTCACCAGAGTACGCCACTGTTAACACTTTTCTTCCTGTTAATTTGTTGTCATCTAAAAATTTATTTCAAGTTTGAACTTTTAAAAACCTTGTATAAAAACACCTACCTCATTTACATAATTTCATTGAGTAATCCAGTTTCTCACCTAAATTTCCACTAAACCAATGTAATAGTCTTTCTAAAAACTTGTCTCATTATGTCACTCCCAAACCCAAAACCTTTGCTAGCTGCCCATTGCCAGAGATTAAACTTCAGCTTTTTAAAAATTAAGCATAATCTATATAGTCTCCTACAGCTGTTATAACTCTACATGTGATTTTAAATTATGCATTCATCATATAAAACCATACTACAAGAAAAATGTGAATGTCAGAGGAGTTTCTAACAATAGGATTTAACCTACACTGGCAGAAAAGAAGCATTTCAGAATTCAGTCACAGTTCCAAGATGGCTGCTGAAAGTATTTCAGATTCTGGCTTCATCAAGCGTCACAAGGCTGAATTCACAAAGTACAAAAGAACAAAGATTGTTATGCTTTTATTAGCATGGTAAAATTAACCTTGCAGTGGGGATCGGTCCTCATACAACAGCAAATAAAATTCTGTATCACCACACATATATATCTACTGGCTCCAAACTCATTACCACCAACTGCCAAAAAGTTAATCTAATGCTCAAGAGCAGATTTATGAACACTCTAAATGTTTAAAATTGGATTTGGGGATTAATTTTGTTAAAGTTTCACACATAGTTTGCTATCCGTTCTCAGAGCACACAAAGAAAAATTTGTTTTAAAGTCATCTTTCAGCAGATGATGTGAGAAGTAAATTTCATTTAAACATGCTACCAAGAAAAATGCATTCATAGTTCTCAGACCAAAGAGGTTTTGGTCTTCTCAGAAGTTTATGTCAATAAAAACTCACAGAATTACAAAGGTGCTGGAGTAAGAAAAATAATCATTTATCTCTTAAAAAGTTGACAATAAGTGTATTCACTGAAAAAGTACACAATACCAATGAGTGTGAGCAAATACTGATGTACCTTTATGTATAAATGTGGAGCATGTGTGTACTCATATAACATGTATACATGCATGACAATGCCTGGAAAGATGTTCACCAAAAGAGTCACTACCTAGATTGTGATTTTTGCTTTCTTCTTATACTTCTCTGTATTGTTTCAATTTTTCACAAATATAAGAGCACATATCTTCACAAGAATTTTCATTATCAAAATATTCTATGAAAGCCACATTAGTCTACGGCCATACCGCCCTGAACACGCCCAATCTCATCTGAAAGCCACCATAATCAGGCCGTGTGATACCAGCAGAAGGATAAAGCAATGAAACTGACATGAAAGTATAGAAATAAACCCATACATCTGTGGTCAAATGATTATCAAGAAAAATACCAACAGAGGAAAGGATAGTCTTTTCAACAAATGTTGCTGAGACAAATGGATATCCACATGCAAAAACATGAACTTCAAAACTCACATCATAAAGTTAACTAAAAATGGATTGTAGACCTAAATGTAAGGGCTAAAACTATAAAACTTTTAAAAGAAAACAGCCAGGCACAGTGACTCACACCTGTAAGCCCAGCTTCTCGGAAGGCTAAGGCAAGAGGATTGCTTGAGCTCAGGAGTTGGAGGCTACAGCGAGCTATGTATGATTGTGCCACTGAACTCCACGGTGACAGAGTGTGACCCCACCTCCTCTTCTTTAAAAAGGTGGGGTGCAGGGGTGGGGAAGAGAAGCAGAAGAAGGAAAAGGAGAAAATATACGAGTAAATCAGATATCTTACAACCTTTGGTTAGGCAAAGATTTCTCAGATATGACACAGAAAGTATAATTGTTAACAGAAGTAAAAACTAGACTCCTCCAAAATTCAAAACCTTACACTTCAAGAGACACCATTAAGAAAACAAAAGGACAAGCCACAAACAGAGAGAAAATATCTGCAAATAATGTATCTGATAAAGGACTTGGATCCAGAACATATTAAAAAACTCTTACAACTCAATAAGAAAACGAACAACCCAATTCAAAGTGGGCAAAAGATCTGACATTCATTTCACTAAAACCGATATAAAAATGGCTTGAAAGATGCTCAACATCACTAGTCATGAGGGAAATGCAAATTCAAACCACAATGCTATACTACTTCACATCCACTGCAATAATTATAATCAAAAAGATAGTGACAAATGTTGGGAGGATTTGGAAAAACTAAAATCCTCATATACGCCTGGCAGGTTGTACTGACAGTCTGGATAATAGTTTGGCAATTTCTGTAAAATTAAATATAAATTTACCATATGACCCAACAATTCCATTCCTAGGCATCTACCCAAAAGAAATGAAAAAATACAGCAGCTACACACCTAATTGCACACAAATATTCACACCATTATTTATAACAGCCAAAAAATCAGAACCAAATGTCCATCGACTGATAAATGGATAAACAAAACATGGCATATCCGCACAACAGAGTACTACTCAGCAATAAAAAAGAACAAATTACTAATACATTCAACAACATGGATAAACCTCAAAAACATTAAATGAAAGAAGCCAGACACAAAAGACTATATATTGTATGAATCCATTTGTAAGAAATTTCCTAGAAAGAAAAAATTTAGAGAGATAGATAAGTGCTTGCCTGAGGCTGGGAGTAGTAATGAAGATGAACTGTAATAGGATTCAAGGGATCTTACTGAGTTAATAGACAATGTTCTAAAACTGAACCATGGTAATGACTGCAAAGGTCAGTATATACTTACTAAAAAGTTGTTGACTTATGCATTTAAAATGGTTGAATTCTACAGTATGTAAAGTATACCCCCATAAAAGTGTTTTAAAAAAAAACAGTGGGGAAAAGAGTTAGTACATAGTTATGTTTATTGATGGAATTACTGGGTTTTTCCAGATGCCAAAGCCAAAAATTCAGTGAAACAAAACCATATTAAATGAAAGTACACATTAAAATGGCATACCGAAATACCATATATACCACTTATCTCTATTATGAGTATTATAGGTGATTTCTACTTTTTATTAAAGTATTATACTTCTAAGGGTCATGAGAGTAGATCTTTTTGACCTGATTAACTACTAGCCCCACATCTTTACTAAGAAAGATTTAAAAAAACAAAAGGTCACATTATGGCTTTTTTTCCATATTATGTCCTCCAGCTATACAGGATCATAACAGGAATATAAATACACAGAAATAAAAATATGTACACATATATTATGTATATGTATATTCCTATACCAGAGACGAAAAAAGAAAGCAGAACTATCCAAAGCCTGCGTCGGAATCTTCTTTGGACAGAAATTCAGCAAGGTCATATCTAAACAGAAGGGGCTTGAAGGCAAGTAGTGAGTTAATTGTTCCTGGTGGTTGCTTTTCCGCTATTCTCAACTAACTCTTGAAAAGATGACTTACGGTATCCGTCCTAGAAGGGATCTGAGAGAGGAAGCAAAAGAACTTCACAAAAAGTTTTGCTTGTAGACTTCAATTAGGAAAAATTCTGAAGTGCTTAAATATTTTTGAAAAAATATTCAAATGCACAGACTACCTAACAAGGCTACATATTTTGATTACTGCTTCAACATATTGTTCTATAAATAAAAAGAAAAGTTTAGTTTAACTATATTCACATTTTAATATAGAAGTCCCAATTATCAAAAAGACTCTTCCAAAAACCTTCAGTCCTTACGCATCCACCTGCTTTTACCCAGGGTTGCTTTTACCAACTAGCGACTCAGAGCTGGCTCCACCACAGTTAGATTTTAGATTACAAGTCTCTTAATTCTTGTACACCTTAACACAAATGAATGGAATAAATGAAGTTGACGTCTCTGTAGTTTTTAAAACAACTTGGTAAACCAGAACACATTTGGTATTTAAGTCAAAATAAATTAAAATGTAACAAATAATGTTCGCCAAGAAAAGTTAGCTTTCAAATAACATTTTTAGAATACTTGTTTCCAAAAAATAACTGGAAGGACAGATTTATAAAATGCTAATAGATAAAATGGAGCTCTGCTCCCTAAATAAAAAAAGAAAAATAAATCGCTAGTTTGAACCTCCCCCTCACTAACTACGCTAGCCTATCTTATTCTCTTACATCTACATTGTCCCTTTATATAAAGGGGAAGAAGCTGCCCTTAAAAACGTGCTAAATTAACAAACATCATTTCATTTCTAAGAATTTGCCAGGGCCTGGCGTAGTGGTTCACGCCTGTGATCCTAGCACTCTGGGAGGCCAAAGCGGGAGGATCACTTGAGGTCAGGAGTTCGAGACCAGCCTGAGCAAAAGCAAGACCCCGTCTCTACTAAAAATAGAAAAATTAGCTGGGCATAGTTCCCTGAACGTGTAATGTCAGCTACTCAGGAGGTTGAGGCAGGAGAATCACTTGAGCCCAGGAGCTTGACGTTGTTATGAGCTAGGCTGACATCATGGCACTCTAAGCCCAGGTGACAGAGCGAGACTCCATCTCAAAAAAAAAACAAAAACAAAAAAAAGAACTTGACAAAATTTAAAGTAGGAAAATGTACTGTGACCGAAAGAAAGCAAAGTAATCTCATACCTTACACCCCAAGGTAGTTTTCTCATATTTAACTTTAATTTAATGTCCCTGAAATTCTTAAAAGACCACATGTGAACTTTCTCAACCAAAAGATGTCTGAACATGTCAGTCATTATTTTTTGAGTAAATGTTATTAGAGCAGCCAACTTAGAGAAAACCTCAAGATTCCACCAAGGTCATTACATACAGGTTTGCCCCAAAAAAACGGAGCAAAGAAGCGAACAGCACCAATAATAAAACTTACCATGTTCTCATTACATGCCAGGCCAGATTGATATGTAATTTACATATGTTGGGAAACAGTCTTCTGGTCTCTCTTTTCCATGCATGTGTTACAAGCAGAGGTACCAACTGTCCCTTGCTATAGACTTTCTTTTCAAGGATGCCTGGAGTAAACAGCCTGGAAAAATAAAGATAGTTTCTCCTTCCAGACCAAAGGACAGGCATGCTTACAGACCAGTATAATAAATACAGTGTATCCCTCCAGAGCAAGGGGTAAGCATGCTTACTGCCCATCAGAAAAGATTTGGGTTCCCGGAAGGCTTCTCTCCGATAACACAGCTCTTTGTGTACAAGTATTACCTGGCTCTCTTCATGTCATCCTGTAGACTGAGCATCAGAAAACCAGCACAAATGGTAATACTCTGGCTACTGCTATTACAGAGAATAATAAACTGTCCTTCATCCCTGACACAGGAGTTTCATGTCTTCTATCAGCATCCGTGAAAATGTGACAGGGTAACTTATTAGCTTGGAAGTAGGATAAAATCTTGGACCTTCATGGTTCTTGACAGTTTGGAGCAACACAGATGGGATGTTGACAGAACCATGACTTTCCAAGAAAAAGGATTAAGGCCCAGCAGACTGAGAAATGAGAAGACATCCTGGGATCTGAGAGTAATCCTATAGGCAGGTAAGGAGAAGGTGAGAATAAGGATTCCCCACTGTCCTATCTGTTAATTAACAGGAGTTGAATTAATGTTTAGAAACTGAACAGTGAGAAGCAAGGAGGAAATTAGCCACTCAAATGGTGGCTTGGTGGTTGTTCATTCTCCTCTGGACTGGTGGACAAAGATGTATCATGACAAAGGGGCAACAAGCTCCATGGTCCCAGGGTGGAAGGCAATGTGGCTGTGGCAGCTGAGCCAAGAACGCCCTGCCAGCCCCAGCTAAAATAGATGGGGTAAGTAAGGATGACTTTGCTGCCAACTACAGAGCTTTTGGTGGGCCAAAAACATTAAAAGTTCCTTTGGTTGAACTGTAAGGGAATAATCAAAAGTGAATGTGAAGAACTGTAGCTGGATGTAAGGAAAGCAAAGTAATCTCACACCTTATACCCCAAGGTGGTTTTCTCATATCTCACTTTAATTTAATGCCACCAAGTTGATTACTGGCACCAAGTTGCTCTCTCCCTCTGTACCCTCTGATCTCTCTCAGTTATATCCCAAACTCTTGTGCTTTAAAGAGAAAGATGGTTAGGAATAGAGCCAAGGTCTCCCTGATCTGCAAAAGGAACTTAAGGCCAGACATACCCACCTGAGGCTGCCCACGTAACTTTGGGGAGGGACTCAAAATTTCATAGTTCTTTTCAATACAGACATCCAGGTCACCATCCTATCTACTCCTACTGGGGGGGTGGGGACACCCAGATACAGTTGATAGGGTCTGGGCAGGGGTTACAGTGGGTTAGGGAAATGAATATGACTTATGGGTGGAGTTCTTTGGGCCATTTCAATGTACTTTTGTTGCCTCTACATCTTAACAATAGTAGGAATAGCAGGAATTGATTTGTTATATGCTTGTACTTCCCCATCCTGTAAGAGCCAAAGAGGAGAGTTCTTCCAATTGGGAAGGGTTGTATGTAAAGAAGTTCTAGTAGTTTTTGGGCCCCACAATCCTAATGACCATTTTGAGCTACAAGTCTCTGTACTCAGGATTTTACTGATTAGAGCACTTGGCAAAGGGAGGTAGCCTCCAACTGGAGGTGCCCCTGGTGTTTTAGACACTTTGCCTCCCTGACACAGCTATCAGGTTTACCCCTTTTGAAAAGTAGCTATTAGTTTGCTTCTGGGTTCTTGCAGAAACTGAATACCTGATTCACGGAGGCTTCATGAGTCTCCAGCCTGATATTCTTATTTTGGGGTCAGTCAGCTCCTACTCAATGACTAAGAATGTGGTCAATCAATGGAAAAATGCTTATTTGAAAACACATATGGCTTAGCCTCAGCCCCAGGCAGCATCTCAACTTTACATGAAAAAGCTGCATCTAGCTCTTTAGAAGAAACTTTATTCCCTATTCTACCATTGGAAGCAAAGTTAGTGGCTCAATGGAGCCCACATTCAGTAAATCATCAAATCTTACAGATATAATATCCCCCCCATTGCCAATACTCAAGTACAGATCACTATCAATTCTTTCCCAGACTTCAGCAACAGCCTCTTAGTTTGTCTCCCTGTATCCAATCTTATTTCACCTTCAATCCATTCTCCAAAAGCAGTAAGAACAATCTTTAGAAAAGACATATTTTACTCTCTCTCTTCCATTAAAATCTTATAACAGTTTCCCCATTGCCTTCAGTCCAAACTAAACACAACTCACGCAGCTGGCCTTACAGTTTACTTCTTGTCTACCTATCTCTTTAGCTTCATCTTTCCCATCTTTCTTTTACATATTCTATAATACAATCCTACCGTACAGAACCAGTACAGTTTCTAAAATGACTTTGCTTATATTCAGGCTTTTTGTCCCTTGCTCTACCTCCGGGCACTCTCCCTTTTGCCTGATTGATCCACTCTTCAGGTCTTAGCTGAGATAGCATTACAACAGGGGTTTTATCCTGACTCCTTAAAATTAAGAATAGGTACCCGTGTAACACTTATCACTGAATTCACACTGTCTATTTTTCTCTATCTTCTATTCCACTGCAAGGAAGGACTATAAATGATTTATTCACTGTTATCTAACTGTGCTTATGTGCTCAAGAACTACATGGGTAATTAATGGCAATCCATATACCCAATATTGTGCCAGGTGTCAAACAAATAGATGATCAAAACCCACATTCTTCTAAATGATCATTTGACTTAGAAATGCATTACTTCAATAAAATTATATCCTGCCTTCCCTATTATGTTGCATTGAAATTAACACAAAAATTTCACAACAGTGTTGTGAGGCATGTAACAGAGACATTTTATAATCTGAGATCTTCACATTAGCAGACAAGAGCAAGCCAGGACTTAAATGCAATGTTTTTTGTCAATACACAGTAAAATTTTACAATGAGAAGAATCTCTTTTTTATTATTATTTATTTTCTTCCCCAGATTCTTTTTTTTTCCTGCATATTATGGGGGTACAAATGTCTAGGTTACATTGTCCTTGCCCCCCCCCAAGAATCTCTTGATAAGAGCACACGTCAACAAACTACAAAAGTCTACCTCAAGACATAGCAGATCTCAGATTTCATTTAAACTAATCCATTCGATTCTCCATTATATTCGCTAATAACAGAGAAATGGTGTAAGCAATCGTCAAATAATAGTATCTGCAAATATGTCATAATTTTTTTCTTAGCAAATGTTTCCTGAAAATGTCTGACCCAAATTAGTAGTCAGTATAATTTGGATTATCTAAGGACATGTCAATATATGATTGGAAGAAATGTTCTAGACACAGTGAAAAGAGTGTGTTATCAGTCTAGCATTTAATATATACCATACATAATGCATCAACTAGAATACACCAAATAGAGATTACTGCATAGCAGAAAATAAATGTACAGGATTCAAAGCTTCAGAGTGTCACAAACAATAAATAGTACTTCTATGTTGAAGATCATCTTTTCAAAATAAATTTAACAGCTATAAAAATGTATCTTTGCATTAGGTCTTCCACTTAAAATCACACAGTATCTTTGAAAACAGTCATTCTTACCCAGGGTACCATTATCCAGATGTGAGGGTGTGTAACAAAAGAAATGTATATGTTTAAATAATCAAAATTCTAAGAAAGATTTCCTTGTTTAAAAAGTTTTACAAATGTAACTCATTTGCATTCCAATTACTTGCATGAGTAGGAAAGGAGTGAAGCTGTGACTAGAGAGCAGTAAATTTTAATCTTGTACATGCTCATGGGAGAGTACAGAACAAGTGAACATTATCCTGTGTGGCAACTAAAAAAAGTAAAGTTTTGAAATCTGCTGTTTTAAGTATGCTCTCTAAATAAATATAAAAAAGAAGACCTCAAATTAGTATGTTGAAATAGTAAGTAAAGGCGATGAGTCATATAGGCCTGGGTTCAAATGCCAGTCTTCAACATCTGCCACTTGGGAGTGTACCTCAACAAGTTATCCTCTGAGCCTTCCTTTCTTAACATTAACTAGGAATTAACTAGAAATTAATCTGCACCTTGCAGGGTTGTCATAAAACTAATCTATGGCATATAGTAGGTGTTCAATATTACAGCATAATAATCAAGAGCCAGGTTAATTTAGTGAATTGATCATAATATAGGATGAGCTCATGCACCAAAAACTTTTATGCTGACTTTTAGAAACTTTAAATGCACAAGAAATGATCTGAATTGACTATTGTTCATGAATGCTGACAAGATATATACATAAAATACCCATTCTAAATAAACAAATCCATTCTACGAACTAAAGCATAATACAAAATATTTCTATTGTTCTTTCTCTCCCAAAGATCTCAAAGTAATTTAAATAACCCAATACAGCAGTCTTCAAAATATACAAGATACTTGAGAAAACTGCAGCTCAGAGCAATCTACATCTTTCTCCAAAACTTTTGCCACATAATCACAAAATGCTGTCATAGTCTAATTCTTTGACTTTACCATTCATTCAATTGTTCAAAACATTTACTGAGAATACACTACGCACCAGGCAGGCACTGTGTTAAACTCTGGCGTAGTTGAAGAAAAGGAAAGACCAAAAATAATAGGAAGCATGCCACTAACAACATAATTAAATATTTCCAAATATTGTAGTCTTGTTTTCCTTAAACAGTGAAAATTAAAGTACAGGCTCTTAAACAGTTGAATGCATCAAGACTTAATAAGAATTAAGTAATGTCATAAATGACAATCCAGTATTTTACCAAGGAGAATAGGATTAAAGTAAGCATCTCTCTATACTTCTCCATCAACTGTTATTTACTATGTAAAGATAAATGACCATTTCAAATGAGTCAATAATCTAAGGAGGGGCACTACTTATTAACATGTAATTTTTTAACCCATTTAGTTTTGGAAATTTCAGACAAATGAATTTTGATTTCAACTAAGTTAAAGATCACATGTAATCTATCAAAAATAAACTGCATTGACTTAGCTTTACTCAGGATCTGAAATTATATTTTTGCTGGGGCAACTAGAATCAACTTACTAATCACACCTCCCTCTGATCAAATGATCACTTTCTTAGAAGAGAAAAACCTACCCTCTATTCAATTATATATAACCTAGAGTAGAGTCATACTATACATCCTACAACATTATACAAAGCAAGAGTTGCCTTGGAAACAACTACATCACTACTAAAGTTTTTTTCAAATGTTTTTAATTATTATTTAGCAAAACAGCTCTGCCAAAAAAAAAAAAATAGTAATCCTGCTATTAGTTAAGAAATTTTAACGTTATCCAAAACTTAAACGGAGACAAGCCGCAAGTGCCTTTCTAATATCTAGATCCCCAGAAAAAAGCGCTGTTAGAAAATGCTACCATAAATATTGACAGCAATAGCATCATCATGCAAGTAGGTGTGCTTTAGGAGTAAGAACCTCCCTTGGATTCAATATTACCGCACTATGAAAGTCACATGGAAAAAAAAATGCTGTCATTTCATTTTATGAATGCCGATTAGGCAGTTTCAGTTAACTGCAACACGTTACAAATGGGCTATCAAATAAGCCCCAGTTATCAAGTCCTTCTAGACACAAAGCTTCTGTTTCTATTATTAAACACAATTAAAGAATTAAAGGGATCAGTGTGTTTTTCTTGAGGTACATTAGTAAAAAATGGTTTGCAATAGTAAGTCACCAAACATCCAAGTGATTGAAATTCCTTTAGCCATGTAAAACGCTCCTTGCAGCCAGACTGCAAGGCTAAAAAGAACACAAAATTGACTGACACACATTTTTCACATAGAGATTAAAGAGTAAAAAAGGTGGCAAACTCAATAAACTTACAGAAGGGGAAAAAAGGTGTAAGCAAATTCCGAAAATCTTTGTCTTATCCAGAATGGCACTTTGTGGTAATGCATATATTCAGGCTTTTCATCAGTATTCAGCACACAGGGGGCACTCGATAAATGTTGACAGATGAGACAAGAAAAAGTCTCACCAACAAACATTATAGCACAGTATTAACAGGTAATGTTGCTAAATCAGTCAAGGAAACCAGTGATGAGGAATCTGGAGGAGTAAAAAAAAAACAATCTTCTGCCAAATTTTACACTCAGAGAAAATTAATCCATCATAGACACTCTTCCGGGGGGAAAAAAAAGGAAAAGAAAAAGGTATTTAGCACAGCCCAGAATAGCAATGAGGTTAGGAAAAAAAATCCCCACAGCAACTGCCACCTCCACTAAAGTTTGACACTCATAGATTTGGGTAATTATAGTAGAAATTGTGTGTTTTGGAAACACACTAAGACCACACCCTCAGACTCAGAATCTGGACTTCAAATGCTGGGAATTAAAAGGTCAACGCAGTACATAAGTTGGAAGTCTGGCCGCGCAGGTGGAAAACGAAGTGATGGGAAGCAGTAAAGACACCAACTTCAATGCCAGTGGCCAGGAGTGCTGGGTGTCGGGAGAGGCGTGGCGAGCCCGGGGGAGAAGGGGGTGTGGGTCTGGGGACGAGCACAGGAGGGGGACAAGGAGAAAAAGCAGCCGCAAGGAGGCAGGGGTGGTGGAAGCTGGGGTGGGGGCAAATGTCGACGCGAGGGGGATGAGCTGGGGAGCCGAAAGTCGGGGACGGCGGCAGGATTTGAGGGTGGCAGCGGGCAGCGAACACGCGCGTGGAGGTGCAAGGGGAAGGAAGGGGAGGAAGAAAGGAAGACCCGAATGAATGAGCGCTGGGGCCAGGCCGGGGCCGCGGGCCCGGGAGGAAGGGCTAGGGGCGCCGCGGGGCCGGGGGCGGGCCCACCGCGCCGAGGGAGGAGGAAGCCCCGCGCCCGCGAGGGCCCCGCCGCACGCGCCTCTCCGCCAAAATGGGGTCGCGGAGCAGGATGGCAAGGGGTGTGAGGGAAGAGGACAAAATGGTAAAAGCCATTCACTCACCCTCCGCTCAGGCCTCCAGGCGCTCTCAGGCCCGCTCCTGCGCCCTCCGCGAGCCGCAGCGGCGACTCCTCAGCGGCGCTAGGGGGAGCCCCGGGCCCGGAGCGGGGGAGCGGCGGCGGCCGGACCGGGAGCCCCTCCGCACCTGCCCCTGTGGCGGAGCCGCGATGAGCCAGGCGGCGGTGGCGGCGGCAGCGGCTCCAGCTCCGAGTGGGGAGGGCAAGTGACCCGGATGTACAGGGTAACGGCGAGGAGGGGGAGGGTAGAATGCCAGGAAGTGAGGGCGCCGCGGACCTGTCCGGCCGTGCGCATGCGTCGCGCGCGCGCCCCGCAAGGTAAACCCTCAGCCTTCCTTCTCCGCCCCCTCCTCCCCGCCCCTCCGAAAGGGGCGGGGCGAGGCAGGAGACAGGTGGTCCGCCAGGCGCCGCGCGGAAAGGACGGAGGCGCGGCCAGCGTGTCCGCGCCCCCTAGCCTCCTTAAAGGGGCAGCACCTTCGCGCCGAGATAGTGTCTGGGTGGGTCGAGGTCTTCCAGCCTTCTCATAGTGCAGATGGAAAACTGAGGTTCAGAGGTGGCGGCTACCTGCCTCAGGTCAGCGAGCTTGGAAATGGCAGGAACTGGACCTTGGGACTCGCAGAGCAGTACTTGAAGCCTGGGAAGCGCCACATTTCACCACCCCCCACGCCTGAAATGGCTGGGCCAGTTGGCACGCCTTTCTCCCTCTGGCCAGGTACTAAGCCTCACTCGTGCCTGCCGACTCGCCAGATGCGCCTGGCAGGCTCCCCAGAACTGAGAGGTGCACCGTTATCGCCTGCGATGGTATCAGGCAGACGCCCTTGGGAGGTGTTAAATCATCAGTCTGAGAACAGAAATCAGACGCCACCATTTGAGACCCGTAACATAGCACAGTACTTAATGATAAATCAGACCCTTGTTCTGGGGTCGACTCTGGGCAATGTCTAGGGGGCAGCCTCTTGAGTATATCCCTAATTCTCCTTTCACTCTTTGAACGTAAATGCTCCCTCCTCCTCTTTACATAGAAAAACCCACATCCCCTCTAGCTAGTTCATCCTACTCCTGTTACAAAGCTCCTGGATTTTTTCCTTAACACTAAAGTGTAAAACATTACAATCTCCCAGGGTTATTTTCAGTTTGACTGCTGAGCAAATCACCAAGATGAAGGTAAGTGATTATGAATATTTTGGGATCACAGGCCCAACTGAAAATCCCATAAAAGTATGGACTTTTCTCCCCAGGAAAATACATTTATGTCCAAAAATTACATACAATTTCAGGAGATTCATGGAACAAAGAAGCCTATCTATGAAATCCTGATTATGAATCAGGTCTAGTCAAATAGGTAAGATCCCAAGAACTATCTGGGCCTTACTGTATGTAGCCAATAAATCACTACTTGCCCCCAAAGACAGAAGGGCAACCCTTACCTTATTTAGCCTTTGTCTTCCTCTTGAATTCTGTGGAGACCAAATGGTATGTAATATAGTGAGTATGTTGAACAGAAACATGTTAAGAGAGTCATGGAGAGATTAAGTGGCTTTTTCAAGGCACATACTAAGGGCAAGAGTCCTGGGCTTCAGACTTTTACCTTAATTGTCATACTTCAGGAGGATTTGGGGTTTCCACTATATTATAATTTTCATCAATTTCAATTAAACTGAAAGAGTTGATGTTTTGCAAACATTGATACTGATAGAAAAATCTTCATAATCCAAGAACCTTAGTCCATTTGTCTGATACACTGACATCCAATCTTAGATAACCTGGGTCTGTACAGAGAGAGCACTGTCCTCAATTTGAACCAGAGCAAGAGTTCATACATATGCCCCGCCCCTTAGCCATGAGCTCTGAGTAACCACACACCTCTAACTCAACCTCCCACCAAAAGTAAAAATCTTTCATACTATCCTCAACACATAAACATCCAGTTTAGTTCGAATATCTCCAATGATAGGGAGCTCATTACTGCAATTGTCAGCCTCCTCTAACTGAGGAACCCCTTCTTTTACACTGAGCAGAAATCTGATGCCCCCAAATTTTCATCCATTGATCTTAATCTTATCTCTGGAGAGCAACACAGACATGATGCTGGAAAACAGTCCATTGGAGAGTGATAATAGTAAAATAGGATGAGTCCTGTGAGGAGCGCAGAATACCCTTCTCAGAGGCACATTTCTCAGTCTCAGCCCTAGAGCCATTCCCACCCTGTGCGAGGACTCATGAGCAAGTTCTTCTGCTACCCCATGTGGGAAGGCCCTGAAACAGGGAGCTGGCTCAGAAAACAAGATCCAAGGAGAAGTGCTGAGTTTATTCTTCCACAATCCTTTCTTCATCATTCTACATGAATGTAATCAAATTTCAGCTGAGGTCAAAGCTTTAAAAGTTTTTTGTTGAAAAAACAAGCAAAAGGACACACAAAAAAATGTTTACATAGGAGCACTAGCTTCACAATGATGATTTAATCGTTGTGGCTAGCTAGCATTTTTTGAGGCCTTATGATGTGCCAGCCCTTGGCTTGCATTTCCTCTTTTCCCTTTTTATAACCATCCTATATGGTACTGTACATTTTATAAATGAGGAAACTGAGGCTCAGGATGTGCCAGATCTGGGATTCAAACCCAATCTGTCACCTCCCCAGTTTGTCTGTTTCTCCATTTACACTGCATTGCCTCTGTCTGCTTTCTTAAATTTGAGAAGATCCTCTTACTTTCTTTGTTTTCTTTTAAATTTTTATTTAATTATTAAATCAATTTTAAAATGTTAGAGAATAAATTGTTTCAATCAACCATTGATTCATTCAATCAACATACATTTTTGCCCCTCAATTATATCCTAGGCACTATGTCGAGGGTCCAGGGAAAAGGACAATAAGATAATAGGTCCCTGCTCCAGAGGGTCTGAGAGTTTAGTGAGAGGACAGGCTGTAACCCTGCACTTGCAGCATGACTCACTGTAACTTAGGAAGGTAGAGGAACCAACTTTCCCTGGGACAGCTGTGAAGGCTTCACCAGAGATTGGGACCTTTGAGTTTGGTCTTGAAGGGAAGGGGGGAGGGCCAAAAAGAAAAGGCACAGGGCCAGAAGGAGGGAGTTTTGTGACATGCTAAGATTGTAAAGGACCTCACATGCCATGTTAAGGAGTTTGAACTTGCTTTCTCAAGCAACCATAGGAGAAGCTTCTAACCACGGGAGACACATAATCGGATATGTTTTATATCCAGATCACTCTGACTACAGGATCCAACATGGACTACAGTGGCAGAGAGAATGGAGGCCAGCAGAACAGTTAAGAAGCTTTCGTGGGGTCCAGGAGAGAGATAATGAGAACCTGGTCTAGGAAGCTGGTAGCGAGGATGAGGAACAGGCACCAGAATTAAGGTACTTACTGATGTATTAATAGAATCTACAGGGGTTTATGGCTGGTTGGATCTGGGGTAAGAGGAAACAGGCTGTGAGGCATAACCCCGAGGTTCCTAACTTGGCAGGCTAACTGAACGGTGTGACACCATCTGATCCCAACACCTTTACACAGTTTTCATTCCTGTTTCAACCTTCATCCCTGTAAATGTACATTGCTTTAATTGGTATCTTCAGATACGTGCAACTATTTCCCAACACTTTTTCATATTTCTACACTGTCACATTGATCATATTTCATCATGTTGAAATAGCTGAGTTTCCTTCAGTTGCTAAAGGTCCACACCCTCCATGCCTGGTTTACCCTAGACTCACTAGGCTCAGGGCATTTTGCAAGGGATGAGTTGAGCCAGGAAAGAGAGACTTTAGGCAAAAGGTGCTGGAAAAGTGTGGCCTCAAGGCCCAGAGAAGCTGCAAGTCTCCTGGGACAGCCTTGGGCAACTATTGCTGCATTGAATGTAGAAACTGCAGAGCTGTGGAAAAAAACTTGTCATTCACTGGGGTCCTGAGGTCTAACTCTCTACGAGAGCTGGTTCTCATGTGCTAACCCCTCTCATCCATTCATTCATTTATTCACCCATTCCACAAAGCATCCTTGTGAAGCAGAGGGCAACACAGCAGAGCTGAAATCACCTCGAAGCTCTGGATGTTGTGTGGTCAGGGTTTGAAACCTGCTCTACAATTTACACAAGTTATTCATCCTCTTGGAGCCTCAGTTTCCCCATAAATTTGTTGCAAGGATTAACTCGGATAAAACTTGTAAAACACTGGAGGCTGAACTACAAATAGATGAAGCTCAATAATTGTTTTCAGTCTGGGTTCCCCCTCCTTATGCTTTCTTGATTCCCATCACTGTACCCTGAGTTTCTGACCAAACCGTCCAGCCAATGACGCATGAGCTGGAGTTCAGAGCCTGAATCTGCCAGACAGAACTGGGGCCACTCACTCAATCTCTCAAAACTTCCACTTCTTACCTGTGAAATGGGGCTAAGATTCTATCTACCTCACAGGAACTTTGCAAAGCTCTCATAAATACTATACAGGATTATTCTTTCAAAGCCCCAAAACATTGTCATTATTGACTGTTACTGCCGATATAGACATCTTTGTTTTCTTTGTTTCCCCCTTAAAAACAAAAACAAACAAACAAACAAACAACCTATGATCTCAGCATAAGTTCCCTGGATTGTAATTACTGTGTCAAAGGATCTGAACATTATTATGGTTTCTTGATTTGCATTGCCCAGTTGCCCTTAGAAAGGACTGTATCAATATTTGCTGCCATCCTTAACCCAAATACATCATTCAGTATGTTTAAGCACCTAGAGTATAGGTTTTGTTGCCTCTGTATCCAGTATTACTTCTCAATTCAACAGTCAGGGAGTTCTACCAATGACTCTTTGTTCGTTTTCACAGGACAAACGAATACTGAATCCTTGAGGAAAGAGACACCTTCCAAACATTTCCGTCATAGGCAGGGACCCCGGTGTTACCTTTGGATGAGGAGCCAATGAATATTTAATGAAAGCGGACAAAGATGGGGAAAAGAGGCCTGGGAATCCCTTGGGTAGGCTCAAGCGCATCCAGCATTGAAAAAGGACATCAGAGCTGCTATTCAAAAAGACCCAAAGTACGAAGGCAACAAATCAAACCCAACACCTTCCTGTTATTTAGCAAAACATCAATCAATCTCTCAGGAACCATAAAGCTGTCCTTATGGCCCTATCGCCCCAGAGTTACAAGGTTTACCTATGAGCCTCCATCACATTTCCAAACATCACACATTTCTCAGAAGTGGGGCAGCTCCAGGTCTCATTTCCCCAGCCCCGCCAGGAAGCTGCAGGAAGGAAGAGTCCCACCGCCTTGCACTGGCTGTTCCCTCCCTGTACCTTCAATATACTTTCTGGTCTCTTCATGTGGTTGTTTTTTGGCCTCCAGGTTCAAAGGAGTCCTCCCCATCACCCTTCCTAAAAGCAAACCCCACATCCCCATACTCACTCCCTACCGTGTCACTGTTTTTTTTCCTTCACCGCACTCATCACAAACTATAAGTACTTTAATTTTTTGGCTTAAAAATGTTTTAACTAAAAACTAAAAAAAAAAAAAAAAAACTCACTAAAATGTCAGTTCTGTGAAGGCAGAGACAGGGGCTATCGTGCCCACTACAACCCCTGCCACGGTGCCCAGCCCCTAGGAGACCCTCCACAAATATGCTGGATGATTAGGTAAAAAAGGGAGGGGGGTCTAAGCAGCAAATGGGATGCCCCAGTGCCGTATTCACCCAATTATATGCATAATACGTGTTGCAGCAAAAATTTGAAAATACATATGAGCAAAAGGAAAAAAATAACACTCACGATCCAACCACCCACACCATGTGGACACCCTTCCAGATGTTTTTCTATGTCTCTGTCTATGTAAAGGTAAGACATATTTTTATCAAAATGGTTCATATACTGAATTGTAATCTACTGTGTTTCATTTCACAATGTATCTTAATCATCCTTCCTTAATAAAGGAACTTCAGCTACATTGTTGTTAAAGGCTATATAATACTCCGCTGTGTAACTAAACCATAAAGTATTTAATACAGGTAGAGTTCAGCTAAAGGGGAGACTTCGTAAATGTCAATAAAGGTAAAATGTTTTATTTAGTACTTCCTCTTGACAAGTTTCCCATTTTTTCCCTTCTGTGTTTGTACTACTTTGGAGCTGTATTTCTACAGAAATGTACTCCCCACCGCCCGTTCACCACCTGGAGTTATTAGAGTTCCCATCAACTAGAGAAGTAAAATTGTTTGCAATCGGAAAAGCTGGAGTATGACAAAGCAAGGACGATGCCTCAGAGTTCGTTTCCTGGGAATGAGAGGCACACTACCTTACTCCAGTAGAAAGCAACGCCAAACTGCCAAGTAAGTGATATAGATGGTATGTCACATAAAATTAAAAGGCAAGAGGCAGGGCACAGTGGCTAATTAAAAAATTAGCTAGATGTGGTTCCAGCTACTCAGGAGGCTGAGGCGGGAGGATTGCTTGAACCCAGGAGTTTGAGGCTGCAGTGATCTGTGATCATGCTACTGCACTCCAGTCTAGGCCACAGAGCAAGACTGTCTCAAAAAAAAGAAAAAAACAAAAAACCACTCCCACTATTATAGGTGCTGTAACCTAGCACTCCAGGAGGCTGAGGTGGGAGGATCGCTTGAAGTCAGGAGTTCAAGATCAGCCTGAGCAAGAATGAAACCCTGTGTCTACAAAAAAATAGAAAAACTAGCCAGGCATGGTGGCTCACGCTTGTAGTCCCCACTACAGGTTGCAATGAGCTATGGTGACACCACTGCACTCTAGCCCGGGCAACAGAGCAAAATCCTGTCTCTCAAAAAAAAAAATAATAATAATAATAATAATAAAAGGCAAGAAGAAGAGTTCCTTCCAGCTTTAGGAGATCAGGGCAGGGGAGAGAGGGCAGGGAAAATATGTCCAGGGAAGCCTTGTTCTTCACTTTATCAAATCGCAGGGACCCTAGTGCTGTTTGTGGGCTGAATCTTGACCCCTTCACCTGGTCCCACCTTGCACTGGAGACCGCATGCCGCTCCGAATGCCTCCAGCCCCGGCTTCTTGCCGGGCTCTTCATCATGTCCGTGCATTTGCCACTTTAAGCAAACCAGGTCAGGTCCCCTGCTGGGAGTGCTCACAGGCCCCTGTGCTTCTTGTTTACAGCACATATTATTAGTATAATTGTATGGCTTTTTGTGTAGTTCCTTGAACACCGTGAGCTCCAGGAGGGCAGAGGCCACATTGTTTTGTCACCACTGTATCCCCAGTGAGAACACTGAGCCTGGCACAAGGCATGTGCTCAATGAACAGTGGCAGCTGGTCAAAGAGATGGCATCAGTCCAGCCTGAGTCAGCACAGGCCTAGGGTCTTAACCCTACTCTGAATCCCCAACATGGCTACAGCCCTGGCAGAAGGGAATCAGATAATCAGCACGAAAAGGTAAGATTTAACGCCCACCCCACAAAGTAGCCTAAATGATCAGATCACTAGCTGAGTGACTTAGTATAATATTTTAAATACAGAGCTTTAGACAGAACAATGGGAATAAGTCAAACATGAACTAAGAGTGTGTAAGAGCTTAGGTTCTCACAGTCACTTTTCGAGGCTACAGAAGCGAAGACACTGCACAAGGCTTTAAGAAACAATAACCGACATGGTCCAAGTGAAGAAGAAGCGTAACTGGTTTAGCTATCTTCCTCTCTAAAATCCTGCTGCTGATTTCATGTTAGAACACAGGTTTAATGAGCATGCATCCCTCATCCCATTGGTTACGCACAGAGGAGGGCAAAGAGGAGAACGTTACCTTGCCCAAGCTCTGGTCTTGTCTCAACCCACAGACTTGGAGAAAATGTTTATATAGTGTCCATTTCAATATTTATTTAGCATTTTTATTTAATAGGCCACCTTTGTTTATCAGTGCCTGCATCAGAGTTCCTGAGTGAATCACCTAATTTCAGAAGTGGAAAAAACTTTGGAATTCATCTTCAATCCAACATTTTAGGCTTATGAAAATGCAGGGCCCAAGTGGTTAAGGAACTTGTCCAGGAGCCCAGAGTGGGTTCACAGAAGCACAATCCCCCAGTCCTGGAGTCTGGGCCCAGGCTGAGGTCAAAGGGATTCACGTCTTCCCAGTCAGAGAACTGCTGAGTTCATTTCCAAAAGTGAGTCTGGGTCATTGAGGCATCAACAACATCCTATAAAATATCTCTACTAATATGCAGTAAGAAGCATTTGGTATGGCATCTGGTGTGATCTTTCAGGATAAAAAGGAGTCTACTAAATTACTATCCTTATTTGGCCCTCATAAAACACACATCTCTTCCACTATTAAAAAAATATTAGATGTATGTGCTGCATGATGAAGAAATAAGTGGAAATGCAGGTTTTACGGGATTTCCCAACCACCTGTAATAGTGGGAGTGGTTTTTGTTTTTTTCTTTTTTTTGAGACAGTCTTGCTCTGTGGCCTAGGCTGGAGTGCAGTAGCATGATCACAGATCACTGCAGCCTCAAACTCCTAGGTTCAAGCAATCCTCCCACCTCAGCCTCCTGAGTAGCCGGAACTACAGATGAACACAACCACATCTGGCTAATTTTTTAATTTTTTTGTAGAAATGGGGTCTCACTAGGTTTCCCAGGCTGGTCTGGAACTCCTGGCCTCAATCAATCCTCCTGCTTCAGCCTCCCAATGTGCTGAGATTATAGGTGGGAGCCACCGCGCCTGGCAGCAGTAGTATCTTTCTTGGTAGTAATACTAAACTGCTTACAGAGTTCCCGTAAATACTATTTCCTGCTATTGTGCCATTGCCCATGGCATTCTCTCTGCGAGGAACACCTTCCCCCACACTCTCACATTTCCTGGCCAGACTCCTACCTACGCATCAAGGCTCCAGTCAGAAAATTATATGGACATTAGATAAGCATTTCAAGGTAACTTAGTTTCTCTCTTTACCTTAAGGTAACGAACAATCCTTCTAGGATGTAAGAAAATGACTAACAATGGCAAGAAGTTTGCATAACACTGTGTACTCCCTTGAGAAGTGTTACAAAAACACAAGGTAATATTTTATTAATTTATGTAACCTGATTCCTTGAGACACATAGAGCGGTTTTGATGGATGAATCGACCAACCCAAGATTAATAGCCTGGTTTGCTGCACTCGTTTCTCTGTCCAAGCCACAAGCCAAAGGAAACTCACCCTCGATTTACAACTTTGCAAAATATGCTTTTGAACGTGGACTCCTGAATCTGCTGTGGCTATTAAAAGGATGGCTGCATCTGTCAGGATGGGATAGGTTACGCTGTGGTAACAAATAACCCCAAACTCAGCCCTAAAGATGACCACAATGGTGCCTCTGGGGTCAGCAAGGAAAACCCAGCAACCCCATCTTTCTGGTCTTTTACCTGACAATCTGGGTTAGCCATTTCTGTGGCTGACATCAGTTAGAAGAGTATGACCCTTTCCTTTCCTCCTGTTGCCTACAGAGCTATCTTGCAAACTGCAGCATGGATTAGGAGTGACAATGTTTGTAGAATGCTCGGGGTACTGCCTGGCATATATTAATAGCCAATAAATGCCAATGATGGCTGCTACCACTGTCATTGCCATTATCCCCACTCCTCTTCACATCACAGTCATGATATTGTTATTATAATTCTCATACAGCAATGTTTCCTGAACATGTCCTAAACATCACCTGGAGAGCTTCAAAAACTACTAAGGCTTATGTCCCACCCCCAGAGCTTGTGAATTAATTCATCTAGTATGTTATCAGGTGATTCTAATGTGTAGACAAGTTTGGGAACCAGTGTTATAGAGGCAGCAAAATTCATATACATGCATAAATATATTCATATTGCATACATACACACACACACACACACACACACACATGCCTGCTCCCAGGTTCCATGAATCCTGCTCTCTCTATGACGGTAGCAGTTACATCCATTAGGGTGAGCTAGGTTATGCTATGGTAACAAATAGCCCCTAAATCTCATCCCCAAGGACAACCACAGTGGTCACCCTCTAGGGTGACAATGAGCCTGGCAACCCTTTTTTTCTGGTCTTTACCCGACATTTAAGCCTATGCATTTTACCCTTAGACCTTTCTTTTGTTCTACTTACTTTTACTTTATACCTTTTCCAAGGTCCAATTGAAGAAATTACCCAGCCCAGAGTAAATCAGAACCCAAAAATTATACCGACGTGGACAGACTGGGGGGAAATACGGTTAGAGGAGGGCCACTATAGGCTGTCACTAATGAAGACTATGCTTTGCTCAACTTTCTATCCCCAAGACCCAAAGCAAAGCAGACAACTTGATTGAAATGGGGATAGGTGAATTAATTATCATCAGTAATAACCTGGAAAAAAGGCAGACACAAGAACTCAAAAAGCACAGAATCTAAGTTGAAAACCGTATTCATCAACTTGTCATCGACCACCATTTGGATTTCTCCCTTTTTGATTAATTTCTCCCACGATGAAATTATATCTGCTGGGGTGAAAAGGAAGTAAGTGAGGTCAGTAGACCTGAGAACAAGTGAGAGCCTTTTCACCTGGCAGCGAAGTGCAGGACACACACACACTGGACGCAGGGATGGTATGAACATATTCTGCCAGATGATTTTCAGCAAATCATTTTCCTGCTCTGTCGGATGTTATGTCTCTGCAGAGTCTGGAGGGAACCAGAAAACCCAGCTTGTTTGCCCTCATTTTGGCAGTTTAATTTAGGAATCACACTGGCTTTACATAAACCACCCAAAAAACAGTATTCTGTATTTTACAGGCACAAGTGAACTTGGGCCTAAGGGAAAGCAGCATTGTGTAGGGTTACATAATGGCTACTCTATTCCTTTAAAACCTAATGGCCTCGTAAACAATGGTTCTGCTTTTCTCAGAAGCTCATTCAATTTTCTGTTGTTTACCTGAATCTGGAAGAGGAGTTTTCCTCCCATCTATAGTTGGTTAAAGAAAAAAAGCAGGCAGGATTCCTCTAACAAAAGCTTGAAATGAAAAGCAGTGACTACTCCCAAGGCCCAGCTTGTTGTAGAAAAGCCATTAAACAAATCTTTTTACAGTCTCTATTAATGATCTATTTCAGCGGTCCCCAACCTTTTTGCCCCACCGCCCCCTTTTCCCGCTATCAAATTTTCCCCCCGCCAAACGGGGGGGGGGGGGGGGGGGGCCCGGCGGGGTAGGTGGAGCTCAGGTGGTGATGTGCAGCTCTGTTTTCCTAACAGGCCACCGACAGGTACCAGAAGTTGGGGACCACAGATCCATTTTCTCTACCACTATCACAAAAAAGGAGAGGAGGTAGTGTGAGCTCCACAGCCACAGACAGACCTTGTTTGCTTGCTAGGTGTGTAATTGACTCTCTGGACTTGTTTCCTCATATCTAAAATGGAAATAATTACTTACTTGGCAGGGATATTATGAGAACTAACTACAAAAATACATGTTAAGTGCCTACCATCCAAGAAATGCAAATGCCCTTCCGCAAGAAGCTCACTGGAAGGTGAGTTTCTAAGAGAAGAGATAATGCCTTCCTCGTCTTTTCGTGGTGATCCCAGCCCACTAAGACTGTCATTGCCTCTTTGCCAACATCTTTGCTCCACTCCTCCCCGCCAAGAGGCATCCTTCTCTCACGCACACCTCATCTCCAATTCCAGGGATGAGTCCTGAATGGTCTGAGCCAATTGGTGTTACCCTGTTTCCCCTGCCACTCTGATTGGTTGAGAGATGGACGCATGTCCTGAGATGATCCAATCCAAGGGAAGCTCAGAAAATTTGTTCAGTGGCTCTGGGGAGAGACGGTAGCTCTTTCCTCTCTCACTGCGATGAAGGAAGTCAACCTGAGAACGAAGCCAATGAACAGAAGGGCAGAGCTGAGAGAAGCACAAAGAAATGAAGCCGGAACCCTGATCAAAGTGTGCCTGAAACCTATGCTACTTCTCTACTTTTGGGTTATGTGACCACTTCACTGCTTCTATTAATTATCCCACTGAATGAGGATTTCTGTCACTTGCCACTCAAAGTATCCTGACACATCCTGGAGCATGGATGAATAAATCACTGAATGAAAGATCCTGCAAAAATGTCATCACACTTCCCATGATTTAACTCAGACTTTAAGTTCCCTGGGAGCAGAAGCCCTATCTGCCTTGGTCACACAGGGCCTAACAGAGTTTCTGCACACAGGCCCTCGATGAGTACTTCTTTAAATAAATGGATGGAATGAAACTTACCAAAGGAGTCTCAGAAGCTTTTAAAGCCCCACTCACCAGATGTGTCTGGATCAAAGGAACATCAGCAGGAAGCACGTAAGATTTGGAGCCAAATCAGGACTCCAAACAAACCTCACCTTCCTCCCCTGCAAAATGGGGATGATAATACCTATCTCCCTGGGCAAAGGGAGCTATGTTAAAGCACTGGGGGAGGCCACATTCGAGAAACATTCCTCTCCTCCTGTTCAGCTAACCCTGCTTCATATCATGAGTACTGCCCTGGGGTTGAGAAAACAGGGTCATCATATGTACCTGTGGTAGGACGCACCTCGAACCACCTAGCAGAGCCAGCCCTGGGAGGATGAGACCAGGTGAGGCACACCCTGAGCTGCCCCATCCCTCCATATACACCCAATCCCTTTAGGAGCAGAATCCCAGGCGGAAGGTGTATGTAAAACTAGGTGGTCCAGCTTTGTGGCTTTGCTGGTTGCCTCCTAACAGAGGTGTGGGACTAGTGCAATTGGCAAGATCACAGTTCCGTACATCCCTAGAGGCTGTTATTTGACCATTTAGAGGTAATGTGGAACTCAGCTAGACTGTAAGCTCCAGGAGAGCAGGGGCTTGCCTCATTCTCTGATCTATCCCCGGCACCCAGAAAGCACCCAGTGAAATATTTCCTGCCTACATGAATGAAGATGAGTGAGTGAATAAACAAATAGTGATGAGAGCAAGATTCTCAGAATACAGCTGCAGCAAAACTCTCTTATATATAGTACAGCCTGCTGGTTATGCAGCAGCTAAGTCAAAGACCTGGAAGTGAGAGGGGACATCTGAGACTGGCAGACTTGGACTGAATTAAATGAAATTAAACTTTTTAAATGCAACTATAAATAGGGAGAAAAGATTGAAAGACTACATGCCAAAATATTCATAGCAATTAGCCCTAGGTAGTAAGATTATTAGGAGGACTTGCCTTTTTCTCTTTTTTGTGCGTATTTGGATTTTCTATTATCAACATAAATTGGTTGTCCAATAAAATGAAAATAAAAGTGGGGTGATGACAATTAAAATGTCTAACCCAGCACCTATGACATAAACTGGGAACCCAACAAATGTCTCTTCCCTATGAATGTCCTTCAGGCATTTGGAAACAGCTATCATGTGTCTCCTCTGTCTCCTATTTCTCGTTAAATATTTCAGCTAATTTAATAGCATCCTTAAATGACTTGATTTCAGGGCCCTCTCTTATCCCTCCTCTCTGCAAAGGCTCCATCTGTTAAAACCCCACTCCGGGTATTATATAACCAGCTTACGGAATCAGCAGCACGCTCTTGTTTGCTCATTCATCTGTTAATTCATTCACCGAGTAAACACTGATTAAAAACCTACTATATTGGACATTCTTTGCTTTTTTGCCTACCCAACATTCACAAATGGTTCCCTGATTTCCCTGGGAGATGACCGCCTTCCCTCATTCTCAGTCCTTGTGCCCAGGAGGTGCAGACCCCACCATAGCTATTTAAGAGAGACAGACAGTCAATCCGGAATGGCCATCCAGAGCATGGCATTCACCTGGCCACAGGGATTGGTTCAGGAGTATGCAGGTTACCCAGAAAAGCTCAATCAGAGACAGTGGGACCCAATTCTAATACTGCTCTAACTAATTGGAAAGTGGCCTTTTTTACCTCCTGCTAGAACCACCAACAGCCACCTTGCACCCTAATCCAAAATTAAATGTAGGCAGCACTAAAATACGGTGAAAAACTGTGTAACCCTTGGCAACACTGCAAGCCTTGGATCCTCCATGCCTTAGGTTCCATCCCTAGACTTTTCAATTACATAAACCAATAAATCTCCTTTCTGTGGAAGCCAGTTTGAGTTGGGATTCTGTTTCGAGGTGGACAGAAGCCTGACATGAAATCCAAAGTGCTGTGGCATATGCTGCATGCTGGCTGTACCCAGGTAAAGCAAGACGATCCCTGCCATCTTTCCAGGCACTCACAGATAGCTATAAACAACTGCAATTATTTAAAGCCAATAAGATAATTGCTTTAATTAAATATTAATACTACACAGTGCAATATGAGCACAGGAAGAGTACGTTGATTCGGGAAGGCCTCACACAGCAATAGCATTTAAACCTACTCTCTAATCTCTATTCAGGCAGTGAAGATAGAATTACTGTTTGGAGGAGTCAGATAACACTGTTGATTCCCATTCTTCTTGAAGTCAACTAAAACCACTAGAGCCCACATTGCACATAGGGCCATTGCTACTTAAAGTGCTTAACAGTGCTCTCTGGAGGAGCCCGCAAAGTAGCATCTCAAGAGACCAACAAAGTGCCAAGGTCAAACAACTCCCACTTGCAAGTAGTTCATCTGAATGTTAGCGATGATGTTACACTCTTACATAATACCCAGGTCGGTTTATGTGATTATAATTCTATAAGCTTAAGTGTTCATTCCACTTTTCTTGCCCATTTGGATTACTGTTGATCAAATCGGGACAGCATCATAGCAACAGCCCTTTCAAGATGAATAACCTACTTACTGAATTTATTTCCAAACGATAACAAGGGAGAGGGAAGAGAGAAAGCCTCTGGTTCTATAAAACACTGCATGGTGGATTAGAAATGTGGCTGATTGCAGAAAACAACAACAGCACAAAAGCACCTCTGGGAATATCTATTTTGCTAAGAAAGGCCCTAAAAGTCACTATTTTCAAGTGAACAGAAGCAAGTGTCTCTTAGACCTTTGATGATGCATACTTCACAGGAAAGTTGTAAAGATAAAATCATTCTAAAAAGGACACCGCAGGGCAAATTCTCCTTGCCTTTGTTGTTTCTAAGCATATCAGCTATTCGTTTGGTCCAGAAACACAGCTCCAACTTTCCAGAGCAAAGAATCTTACAGTCGAAAAATTAATACGGACAGAATACTTCTATGTGGTCTCAAGAGAGGTGCCAGGGATTTAGTGGCAAGAAGGAAAAAGGCTTGAGATGCCTTCCAGATAACTCAGATTTCTAAGAAGCAGCTGGGTTACCCCTGTTTCTAAAATACCTTTAAGACTGCCAATGAATTTCGCTTCCTCTATTTGCATGCCACAGGACTTGGCACAACTACCAGACCTCTCCCCCTTCTTGAAGATGGGATTATCCTTTATCACACATTTCCTGGGCAGCTCTATGTTCCAGACAGTGCCAGGCAGTGGAGAGACCTTCCGTGTTATGGATGGATGTGTGAGGACTAAGCCAGCTAACACAGGTGCCTGACGCTTGGCAGCTGCTCAATAAATGTTGGTTTCCCATTGGAGATTAGCAACCCCACCTAGGAGATCTGCTAACCTCCTTTAAAAATGGGAGGTTATATTTTGTTTTGTTTTGTTTTTCAATACAAGGGAGATAGAAGGGCAGAGTTCCACTCTTGGTCCTGTTGTCTCTTCCTGCCCCTGTGATATCACACATGACATTACTACTTCCTGAAAATTCCACCCCTGCATGCACAAAGTTTTTTTTTAACTAATTTGTTTTTAACAGAAAAAGTAGTATATGCTTATGCTTAAAATTTCAAAAAAAAAAGGGACATACAGAAGGATATCTTCCACCCAGCCAGAACCACAATCCCCTCGGCTTTGGCTTTTCCCAATACAGTATTCTCCTAGTTGCCTTTTTCTTTTTTTTTTTTTTTTTTGGTGTCCCTTTAGCATTAGTCTAGGCGTAATCAAGCATGTGTATGAGTGTGGGTGAGCATGTATGAGCACTTATACCACTCTCTTGTTCTTCCACACTTGGGAGCATACCACGTATACTTTCCTATATATTGCCTCTTTTAAAAAAATTAACTTAAGACTGTATCCTGGAAATCATTTCTCCTTAGCATATATGACCTGCTATTTAAACAGTGGCACAGCATTCAATCAATTCCTTATTGACATACATTTAAGTTGCTTCCAGGGTCTACTACAAATAATGCTGCAATGCATATATGTTAACATGCATCTTCACATACACGTGTAACTATAGGAATGGCAGGGTTTATAAGACAAAATCCTTGAAGTTCAATAGCAAGATCAGAGGTCATGTGCACTGAAAATGTTGGCAGACAGTGCCCAACTGCCCTTCAAAGAGGTTGTGCCGATTTTCCCTCTCACCAACAGTGTAATGAGTATGCCAGTTCCTCCATCCACATTCACAAAAGGTTGTTGTTTTGTTTTGTTTTTAAATATAAAAGAAAGAAGGGCAGAGCTCCACTCCTGGCCCATCTATTCTTGCCCCTGTGATATCACACGTGACATTACTACTTCCTGAAAATTCCACCCCCAGATGCACAACCCAGAGATCAGAGTTTAAAATAAAATAAATGTCAAAGGCAGTGGTGTGCTGGTGCCTGTTCATACTGGCTCAAGAATCCTGACTGTGGGCTGGGCACGGTGGCTCACACCTGTAATCCTAGCACTCTGGGAGGCCGAGGCGGGCGGATTGTTTGAGCTCAGGAGTTCGAGACCAGCCTGAGCAAGAGCGAGACCCTGTCTCTACCAAAAAATAGAAAGAAATTAATTGAACAGCTAAAAATATATAGAAAAGAAAAATTAGCCAGGCATGGTGGCACATGCCTGTAGTCCCAGCTACTGGGGAGGCTGAGGCAGGAGGATCTCTTGAGCTCAGGAGTCTGAGGTTGCTGTGAGCTAGGCTGACGCCAGGGCACTCACTCTAGCCAGGGCAACAAAGTGAGATTCTGTCTCAAAAAAAAAAAAAAAAAGCTACTTGGGAGACCCATGAGTTTGTAGGTTGTCAGACTGATGAGCAACACTGCATCCACGATGACGGGCAACAGCTGCACCTGGGATATCCTGCGCAGCCACTGCGAGTCACATCAGCACGTCTGCTCGGCCACGCGACTGCTCAGCAAGATGGCCCCACACAGGGCGGGCGGTGCATCCGTTAGTGAGATAGAAATCCACAACAGACGTGGAGAGAGACTTCTGAAACAACCAATTTAAAAACAAAAAAGGTGAAACAGAAAAGAATGAGCACAAGTCTGTCAAGCAGATGCAAACAGAAAGCCATCGTTTAGTATTGGGCAATAGATTAATAATTCAAGACAAAATTCAACTAGACAAAAAAATCATTTCATGTATCAATATTGCTGTGGCTAAAAAGTATAATTTGCAGTAAAAAATATAATACTTTTCTGTACCAAATCCCATAAAAAATTATATTAATATCAGGGAAAAATGGCTGGAAATTTGTGGAGAATTAGGCAAACTCACTAGCAAGGGGCGACAGTGTCTTTCTCAGTTACTAACGTGTTATTTGCAAAAAGTGAATAGCACTGAGAACACAGTTGTAAGGAAGACTTCACAGCAAACCCCTGCGACTGCCTGGGGGAGGGGTGGTGGCCCCCACAGGCCTGCTCCTGTCCCTGGGCGCCCCCTTCCTGGGGAGGAGGCCTCAGGGGTCCCAGGGGCCATGCTGGCTTAAGGGCCCTGCACTTCCTTTGCCCTGCAAGCTGGGTATGGGCACAACCTTTCCCTAACTCCCCACCGCCTGGCCGCGGCCAGGCGGGGCAGGGACGCCACCCAGGCGTGTCAGATGGTCAAGGCAGAACAAGCAGGAGTCACAGCACAGCCGAATTTTCAGCCAACCTCTGGCCAGCTCCTGACATACATGGTGAGGGGCTCCCCACTGGGAGGAAGCACCCTCTGCACAGGCGGCCCCTCAGCACTCAGAAGGGGACGGAGCTGCCTTTCCCTCTGTCTAAAGTAGCTCACCCCAGCCCCGCCTGAGTCCCACTTTCTCTCTCCAGGTCTTCCCAGACTGATGAACAATGGTCGTGTCCAGTTCCCTCAGGGACACCCTCCACCCAGCCTGGCTTCCTGGCACCACCAGGGCCACGAAACCACAGCACCGTCAGACACCATCTCTCTGCACAGGAGTCTTCTGGCAGCTACTAGCGCTGATCTAGCCATAGGTATGACAAGTGCGCATGTGTCAGTGCTGCGTGTGAACACGCATACTTTGCACCACACAGAGAAGGCCCTCTTTCCGGTGCCCGGGGGAGATTCGTAAAGACGCCTCCTATTTCAGCCCCCACTGTGTTAGATGTGCTAGACATTACTTCTCTTCCCGTATACCCTTTTTTTTTTTTTTTTTTTCTGAGACATAGTCTTGTTCTGTTGCCCTGGCTAGAGTGCAGTGGCCATCATAGCTCACAGCAACCTCAAACTCCTGGTCTTAAGCAATCCTCCTTTCTCAGCTTCTCAAGTAGCTGGGACTGCAGGCATGCACAACGGCGCCCGGCTAATTTTTCTGTTTTTAGTAGAGACAGGGTCTCACTTTGCTCAGGCTGGGCTCAAACTCCTGATCTCAAGCAATCCTCCCACCTCCGCCTCCCAGAGTGCTAGGATTACAGGTGTGAGCCACCGCACCTGGCCCCCATATACTCTTTTAAGAGGAACTGACCCCCATCTTAGCTGGAGGGGTGAGAAAATAACCAGCCCTCACGACTGCATAGGTGATTAGGCCAGGAGTGAACACCAAGCTGGGGCAATCGGATCTTTTCAGAAATTTGGATTTTAGGACACAAAGACTGTGGCAAACCCTGGATCTAAAGAGTTGTGTAACTCGGGACTTGTGGTCACGTTGAGCCATGTTCAAGCAAAGGAAGCTAGTCCATAGGGTAGATACTGGAGCAGATGAGAGAGAGAATTAGTAAGAGGTTCACGGCCCTGGAGTAGCTGCCCGCTGCTGCCTTGTTCCCCCGATGTCCAGCTACAGTTCATGCATCTCATTTCAGTCAAAGTCTCCCTTTTTACTTGAGATAATGTGGGTGAGTTTCTCAGTAAATATTTTTAAAACAGAAACTGGGTGATAGAAATGTTCTTAAATTAGATGATAGTGTCATGGTGATGGTTGCACAACACAGTGAATATACTAAAAACCACTGAGTTATGTTTTACTTTTAAATGGCGAATTGTATCTTACTTGAATTGTATCTCAATAAAAAATTTTAAAAGCAGAAATTACATGCCATAAAACCAGATATTATTAACAAAAGATTTAGAAATCTAACCATCGGAACAAGGAAAGGGAAGGGAAGAAAACTATCCTAGATCATTCTTTGATCAAAAAAGAACTCAGAAACAAGAGTGCAATTACACACCAATTTGAAATTAATGACAGTGAGAAAATATGAAAATTGTGCGTATGTTGTAAGGGAGGGATGATCAAAGCTTTATTCAAGGAAAATGATAACTAAGTGCATTTTTATTAAAGCAAAATTTTAAAAAATTATGTCAAGTGGTTAGAAGTCAAAAAACAAAATAAACCAAGAAATGAGTGAAAATTTTTAAATAAATGTATGAATTAGAAAAAAGAAAAAAGCAAAGTGGATAAATGTGGGTTTTAGATGTGTTGGCCACAATGCTGACAAGTTCACCATCCTTCCTGAAAGTGTCCATCCCGTCTCTGTCTCTCTGCTGGAGAAGCAGACCTTGGGCTTCCCTGCTTAAGCAAGGAGAGCGTCTGATAGGAACTTGAATGAAATCTTGACCAAGGGAAGCTCATGGACAGCCAGGCACAAAGAGCTCTGCCAACACGGGCAATGGCAGTTAGTATGACAGTAGAGCTTGAAGCCATAAAAGAGAGAGGGACAACTTTGTGTAATAGTTAAGCAGTTAGAGCTATTACAAAGGGGGTATAGGGGAGCTTGCTTGTAAGCACGTTGGATTGTAATTGAAAAACAAAACAATAAAGGTGATTCCTCCCTCACACTGTACATTAGTATAAATTCCAGAGAAAGAAATACAACTGACCAATGAACACATGAAAGGATGTGCAGTCCCACTTGTAATTAAAGAAATGTAAATCAGAACAATTTTTTAGCCATGAGGTTGGCAAAAACTAGAAAATTCTACCATATCCACACCTTCTCCCACGTTATTGGTGGGTGTGCAAACTGGTCAACCTTTCTGTAGGATAGTTGAGCAGGATCTACCCAAGGCTGAATGCATTTACCCTTAATCTAGTAATTTCACATCCAGGAGTTTATTCTGCAGAACCTTAGGACACTCGCAGAAACATGTATCACAGTGTTCACCACAGCTTGTGTGTTAGAGCAAAAAACAAAACCAAAATATCCACCAGTGGAAGCCTGGATGAGTAGGCTATACGGAGTTCTATTTGCAGCAGGAGGAGCTCCACAGACCCATTTCCCAACAAAACTGGTAAAAATTATTTTAACACGCACACACACACACACACACACACACACACACTGCAACTTTGGAAATGGTTGTAAAGACAAACATAAATGGAGAAATATTTATTCAAGAAAAACTAAAATTCAGGAACAATAGCAAGAATATATAGAGAATATCAATAAATATAGTCATGTGTTTCTTTAAAAAGGACATAAATTCTGAGAAATGCATCATCAGGTGATTTCTTCATGTGAAGATCATGGAGTGTACTTACACAAACCTACACAGTACAGCCTGTTGCTCCCAGGCTACAAACCTATACAGCATGTTTCTGTACTGAATACTGTAGGCAGCTGTAACACAGTGGTAAGTATTTGTGTATCTAAACATAGAAAAGGTACAATAAAAACATGGTATTATAACCTTATGGGACCACCATGATATATGCAGTCTGTTGTTAACTGAAACATTGTATGTGGCACATGACTATGTATAGAAACTTTTTTTTAAAAGAGCCAAATGGAATTCTGGAGTTAATAAGCACAATAGCTGAAATGAAAAATTCACTAGAGAGGCCCAACAGTAGATTTGAACTGGCAGAAGAAAGAATTAGCAGAATTGAAGATAAATCAATAGAGATTATATAGTCTGAAGAACAGAGAGAAAAAAAGAATAAAAGAAAGTAAACAGAGCCTCAGAGAAATGTGGGACACCATGAGGTGCACCAATGTACATGAAATGGGATTACCAGAAATAAAGGAGAGAGAGAAATGGGAAGAAAAAATATTCAAGGAAATAATGGCTGAAAACTTCCCAAATTTACTGACAAGCAATCTACACATCCAGGAAGATCAATGAACTCCAAGTAGGATAAACACAAAGAGATACATTACAATAAAAATGATGAATACCAAAAATAAGGAGAAAATATTGAAAGCAGCAGAGAAAAATGACTTGTTACAAGTTAACTTCAATAGGATTAACAGCTGGCCTATCAGAAACAATGGGGATCAAAAGTCAATAGGATAACATATTCAACACACTCAAAAACACTATCAACCAAGAATCTTATGTCCAACAAAGCTACCTTTCAAAAATGAAGGCAAAATAAAGACATTCCCAGATAAACAAAAACCGAGTGCATGTGTTCCTTGCAGACCTGCCTTACAAGAAATACTAAAGGAAGCTCTTCAGGCTGAAAGCAAGTGACCCCAGATGGCAATTCGCATCCACATGAAAAAACAAAGAGCACTGGTAAAGGTAATTATGCAATTATAAACAACAACATAAATGCATTTTTCTCCTTCTTTTAATGGATTTAAAAAGCAATTATAAGCCGGGCACAGTGGCTCATTTCTGTAATCCCATCACTCTGAGAGGCCAAGGCAGGAGGATTGTTTGAGGCCAAGAGTTTGAGACCAGCCTGAGCAACATAACAAGGCTCCATCTCTATAAAAAAAGGAAAAGATTAGCCAGGCTTGGTGGCACCCATCTGTAGTCCCTGCTACTCAGGAGGCTGAGGCGAAAGGATCATTTGAGCCCAAGAGTTTGAGGCTACAGCGAGCTATGATTGCACCACTGCACTCCAGCCAGGGTGATAGAGCAAGACCCCATCTCTTAAAAAAAAAAAAGCAATTGTATAAAACAATATGTATATAATGTATTATTGGACCTATTACATATAGAAATGTAATATATTTGCCAATAACAAGATAAGGGAGGTGGGTGGGAGCAAAGCTGTACTGGGCTACGGAGATGACTCCAGAAGGTGACTCAAATCCACAGGAACACATGAAGAGAACTAGAAATGATGAGAAGATTAATACAACAAAAGCTATAAAAATATACTTGCTCTCTTCTCAGCTTCTATAAAAACCACAAAATTATATAAAGTAATAATTACAATAATTTACTGTTGGACTTGTGACAATTGTAATGTGCACAATAATAATGCCACAAAAAGGGGGGGAAGAGGAAATACTATATAGGAATAATGTTTCTATATCTCATTGGAATTAAAGTTAGTATAAATCCGAAGCTGATTTTGATAAACTAAGATGTATATGGTAAGTCCTAGATCAACAACTAAGGTAATCCTAGCTCTCTGGGAGGCCGAGGCAGGCAGATTGTTTGAGCTCAGGAGTTCGAAACCAAGCCTGAGCAAGAGCGAGACCCCGTCTCTACTAAAAATTAGAAAGAAATTAATTGGACAACTAAAAATATATAGAAAAAATTAGCCGGGCATGGTGGCACCTACCTGTAGTCCCAGCTACTCAGGAGGCTGAGGCAGGAGGATCGCTTGAGCCCAGGAGTTTGAGGTTGCTGTGAGCTAGGCTGATGCCACGGCACTCTAGCCCGGGCAACACAGTGAGATTGTCTCAAAAAAAAAAAACAACTAAGGAATATTGCCAAAAAAAGTGAAAAAATTATTATAAAAATGTAAATATTATATTAGAAAATATTCACTTAATGTAAAAGAAAGCAATGAAGGAGGAACAGAGGAACAAAAAAGACCGTGACATATAGAAAACAAAAAAGTATTTGCATGCACCAGTAAGAATTGGGGAAAAAGTACAATGCAGACATAAATCCAATATCAATATATCACTAATAACATTATCAATATCAATATATATCAATAATATATCAATAATATCAAATATGAATGAATTAAATGATGCAAACAAATGAGAGACTATCAGACTGAATAAAAGACAAGATCCTACTATACACTGTCCACAGAAAGAATAGTTTAGATTTAAAAGTGCAAATAGATTAAAAGTGAAGGGATGCAGGAAGATATATTATGCAAACAGCAATCACAAGAAAGCTGGAGTGGCTGGTTATACTAATAACAGACAAAATAGATTTTAAAACAAGCAATACATTGGAGATAAAGAGGGATATTTCAGAATGGTAAAAGTGTCAATCCATCAGGAAGACATAACAACTATAAATACATATATGGACCTAATAACAGAGCACCAAAATACGTGAAGCAAAAACTGACACCATGAAAGGAGAAACAGACGATTCACAGTAATACTTGGAGACTTCAAGACCTCACTTTCTGTAGTGGATGGAACGAGGCAGGAGAGCAATAAGGAAATTGAAGACTTGACCAACACTATAAATTCACTTGACCTAAAAAACACCTATAGAACATTCCACCCAATAACAGCCAAATACATATTTTCTCAAGTGCACACGGAACATTCTCCACAACAGACCATGTGCTAGGTAATAAGCGAACCTCAGTGTTAAAGGACAAAAATAATACAAAGTATGTTCTCCAACCAGAATAGAATTAAATTAAAAATCAATTATTAATATTATTTTGTTGATAGAAATTTGGGAAACTCACAAATATATGAAAATTAAACAACACAGTTCTAAATAATCAATGTGTTGAAGAAGGAAAATTAGAGAATACTTACAGATGAATGAAATGAAGACACAAAATACCAAAACTTATGGGATGCAACTAAAGTAATACTTAAAGGGAAATTTATAGTTTAAATGTCTGCATTAAAAGAAAGATGTCAAATCAATAACCTAACCTTCCATCTTAAGACAATGATAAAAGAAGAGAGAATTAAGCCTCAAGGAAACAATAAATATTAGAGTGAAAATTAATGAACTAGAGAGTAGAAAAACACAGAGAAAAATCAATAAACCCAAATGCTGATTCTTTGAAAGGATAAAATTGAAAACTCTTTAGCTAGATTGACCAAGAAAATATGAGAGAAGATTCCAATTACTAGAATCAGAAATACCCACCTTACGGAGATAAAAAAAATTATAAAGGAATACTATGAACAATTAGATAATTGTTTCTAGACCCACAAACCAGATAACTTAGATAAAATGGACAAATTCCTAGAAAGATATAAACCACCAAATTGACTCAAGAAGAATAGAAAACCTCAATAGGTCTATAAGTAAAGAGATTGAATTAGTAACGAAAACACTACTCACAAAGAAAAGCCCAGGACAAGATGACTCCAGTGGGGAATTCTAACAAACATTTAAAGAATAATTAATACCAATTGTTTACAAACTCTTCAAAAAATAGAAGAGAAGGGAAGACTTCCCAACTCATTCTATAAGGCCAGTATTACACTGACACCAAAACCAGATGAAGACATCAGAAAAAAAGGAAACTGTGGGTTAATAACTCTTATGAATATGGATGCAAAAATTTTCAGCAAAATACTAGCAAACCATATCCACATCATATAAAAAGAATTCCACACCATGACCAAGTAGGATTTAGCACAGGAATGCAAGGTTGATTTAACATCAAAAAAATCAATTAACGTAATACAGCATATCATAGAATAAAAAAACAAAAACTACATGATCATCTCAAAAGATGCAGAAAAAGGCCAGGCGTGGTGGCTCACACCTGTAACCCTAGCGCTTTGGGAGGCCAGGAATTTGAAACCAACCTGAACAACATAGTGAGACCCTTTCTCTACAAAAATAAATTAGGCATGGTGGCGTGTACCTGTAGTTCCAGCTACTTGGGAGGCTGAGGCAGAAGGATCACTTGAGCCCAGGAGTTTGAGGTTGCAGTGAGCTATGATGATGCCATTGCACTCTAGCCCAGGCGACAGAGCAAGACCCTGTCTCCAGAAAGAAAAGAAAGAAAGAAAGAAAAAAGAAAAAACATTTGACAAAATCCAAAACCCTTGCACGATAAAAACAGTCAACAAACTAGGAATAGATGGCAACCTCCTCAACCTGATAAAGGGCATCTATGAAAAACCCACTACTATCATGCTTACTGATGAAAGGACGCTTTCTTCCTAAGTCTGGAACAGTACGAGGATGTCCACTCTCACCACTTCTACTCAACATTGTACGGGAGATTATAGCTAGGACAACTAGGCAAGAAAAAGAAGTAAAAGGCATCCAGTTTAGAGAGGAAGAAGTAAAACTATTTCTACTTGCAAATGACATGACCTTATATATGTGAAATCCTAAGGAATCCACTGAAAAACTACTAAAACTGATAGAGGAGTTCAGCAAGATTGCAGAATACAATATTAATAGCAAAAATCAATTGTATTTTTATACATGTGCAATAGAGTCCAAAAATGAAATTAAGAAAATAATTCCATTGATAATAGCACCAAAAAGAATAAAATACTTCAGAATAAATTTATCAAAAGAAGTGTAGAACTCACAGCATGAAAATCACAAAACAGTGTTAAAACAGCATTGAAAGAAACTAAAGATCGGCTATGGCTTGGACGTGGTTTGTCCCAGGCAAAACTCGTGTTGAAATTTAATTGCCAGTGTAATCGTGTTGGAACCTTTAAGAGGCAGGGCGTGATGGGAGGCGTTTGGGCTACGAGTTCTCCACTCCCTTAGGTGGCTTGGTGCCATCCTCGCAGTAGTGAGTTCTCCCGCTCATGAGACTGGATTAGTTATCACGGGAATGTGAGAGTGGGTTGTTATAAAGCGAGGACGCCCCTCAGGATTTGCCCTTCCCATGTGTTTGCTTCCCCTTTGACCTTCTGCCATGTTACGATGCAGCAGGAAAACCCTCACCATACGCTGAGCAGATGCTGGCGCCATGCTTCTTGAACTTCTGCAGAAGTTCTACAGAACCATGAGCTAAATAAACCTCTCTTCTTTATAAATTGCCCAGCCTCAGATATTCTGTTATTGCAACACAAAGCAGACTAAGACAAGATCTAAATAAATGAAAAAATATCCCATACTCATGGATCAGAAGACTTATTTTTGTTATGATGGTAACATCCTCCAATTTGATCTACGGAGGGAAACCCACTGGCCTACAAAACTTAGTGGTTTATCACAACAAACATTTATCACTTCGAGTTTCTGTGGGTCAAGAATCCAGGCTGGGTTCCTATGGCTCACGGTCTCTCATGAGCCTGCAGTCATCTCAAGACTGGACTGGAGCTGGAGGATCCGACGGTCACGTGGTTGCTGGCAGCCTCCAGGGCCTCCCGGGCTGTGGACTGAGGACCGCGGTGCCTCACAGGATACTTGTGCTTCTCCATACGTGGGCTCCCAGCGTGGCAGCTTACTTCCCCCCACACAAGTGAGCCACGAGCAAGAGCACCCAAGTTGGAAGCCACAGTCTTTTTATAACCCAATCTCAGAAGAGACATCCCATCACTTCTGCTTTGTTGTTTGTTATCTGCAAGTCGGTAAGTCCCACCCACACTCAAGGAGAGGGGGTCACACCAGGGCCCGCATTCCAGGAGGCAGGAGTGGTGGGGGCCATCGTGGAGGCTGCCCCACCGTGCCCATTATTCTCTGTCCTCACAGCACGGAGCACAGTGTGCGCATATGGTGACGTGAGTGCGGTTTTGGTGTCAGCATCTCCCTCCTCCTCGATAAGCACCATGTTGGTAGAGACGGTGTCTGTTTTGTTCATCGCCGTGTGCCCAGATTAGAGCACAGGGCCTGGCACTAAGGCACTCACCAAATATTTGTTGTGTCAATTAGTTGGGAATAATAAATCTCTTTTTCTTTTAGAGAATCTCTCTCTGTTGTTTAGGTTAACAGTTGAATGTCAGACGTAGAAAATGTCTGACAACGTAGGTAGGAAAGTGTGGAGTGTGATTTTGGAGGAATAGGCAAGGCACAGAGAGGAGGAAACCTTGTCTATCCCCCCTCCCTCTGTACACTTTGAATTCTTAACCACAAGCAAATGTTCTTTTCACAATCAAATTTTTAATAAAATAAATGATCCATAAAATCATAAATGAAGAGACAAATGACAAACTGGAAAAATATTTACGACACATACAACAAAAGGTTTTCTGGAATTTATAAGAAGTCCTTATAAATCAATAAAATAAATCAATGCCCCAACAGAAAAATGGGCAAGAGCCAGAAACGAACAATTCCCAAAAGAAAAAATACAAATGACCAATGATACAAATACAATTGACCAAGCAAATGATAGATGTTCACCTGCACGAGTAATCAAAGAAATGCAAGAAGGGAAAGGAGGAGGAAGAAGAAGAAGAAAACGAGATACACATATTCACCCACCAGACTGGCAAGGCCAAAAAAGAATGACGGAGCCAAGCGCGGGTGGGTGCGATCACCAGGCACGGGGGTGCCGGCAGTGAGGAAACCTGGGTCTCTGTGTCCCCTCCTAGGAGTGGTGCTGGCGACACAGTCAGAGCCTTAGAGCAGTGAGGCCGTTGCGGCTGCCGTTCCCCTCGTAGAGACTGATCTGTGGAATCACTGCCAATGCCCCAGCAGCACTGGAGACCCTGAAAGCATCCATATCGGAGAATTTATTAAATGTGGTTCAATACTATGCAAGTGATTAAAATAATATTGCGCATGTATATTTATTGACATGTAAAAATATTCACCACAGAGGCCGGGTGTGGTGGCTCACGCCTATAATCCTAGCACTCTGGCAGGCCGAGGCGGGAGGATCGTTTGAGGTCTGAGTTTGAGACCAGCCTGAGCAAGAGCGAGACCCCGTCTCTACTACAGACAGAAAAAATCGTCTGGGCATGATGGCGCACGCCTATAGAGTCCCAGCTACTCGGGAGGCCGAGGCCGGAGGATCGCTTGAGCCCAGGAGTTTGAGGTCGCTGTGAGCTACAATGACACCACTGCACTCTGCCCGGGGCAGCAGAGCGAGGAGAGTGTCTCAAAACAAAACGAAAATAAATAAATAATTCACCACATATAATTAAGTGGAACAAACAAGTTATAAATAATGTCGACAATCCCACTTACGTAAGAAAATACATACTTTTGCCTATAGAGAAAAGACTGACAAAATTTGCAGTTATGGGAAATTTTATCTCTTTTCGCTTATGTGTTTTTGAATTTTTTCTACAATAAATGTGTAACACTTGTATAATAAAGAGGGAAAATAAAGTGTTTTTTTTTTTAACTTTCTATTGTGAGAGCTGACTTTTTCAAGTTTTGTTTTTAAATTTGTCATAGGGTTTGGCTTTCTGGGCTCCAGGCTGAAATATGTGGCAGGTTTCCTGCTTGGGGAATTGTGTTTTTCCAGGTTGCCTGAGAGGCGCTGGGAGTTTGGAACAAACAGGAGCTGCCCATTTCTCATGGAGCACTGGCCCTGGGCAGCCCACTGGGCCTGGGTCACCACCCAGCCCTGGACACGGAGCCCCTACTCACCAGCCAGCTGCTGTGGCCAGGCCTCATGCCCCACTCCACACTGAATAAATCGTCCAGGGCTATGTGTTTAATTCTACCTGGATTTACAGGAGCACTATAATGCAAGCCTCTGTTGTTCTTCCCATTTTCCCTGTCCCATGCAAGTTTTCCTCTCCCTGTGTCTCACTCAGTAGGAGTAGGCATGTGATGCAGGGCTGGCCAATCAGAGATTTCCATTCCCTTGCTACAGTGATTGGCCCATGGTTGGACATGTGACCTATGTTTGCCCAATGAAACTCAGCCCTGGGACTTTTGCTGCAACCATGGAGAAAGAGAAGTTTCTCTCCTGCGGTTGCTGGGAGAAGACAACATCAGCCTGGAGCTGCTGATTGGCCTTCCACAACCTGTCGAAAGGCTGTGTAGGAATAAAGACCACTCATGTTTTGTCTCCTGGTACAGCCAACCTGAGACCAGCTACCCTGGACTTTTCAGTCACATGAGCCAAGAGTTTGCCATGTTTGCTCAACTATTCTGAGTTAGGTTTCTGTCACTTATAACCAAAGGAGACCTAATTAATTCAGCGAGCTAGGAGCTAGGTGCTGCATGAGGCCCAGAGATGTGGTGGCTACCTGGAAGACCAATGTCTGCCTTGCAGAGTCCACAGCTCAGTAAACTCCAGCTTCCTCCTGACCTTGCCTGTGACCTTCCCAGCAGGCCCGCCCGGCAAGCCAGCCCTCTGGGTGCTTCGATCTGTAGAGTCCCTGCAGATTTTGTAAACTCTCCCACCCAAGTCCCTCACTGGCAGAATAGCAGGAAGTTGAACTCACTTTCTCCCAAAGTGCTTGGTTTCGGGTTCCAAACTTCTTAATGTCTCCCATTGTAGCTTAAGTTTTGTGTAAATTTTGCATTCTCTACCATTATGCTTCAACATTTTAAGAATGTTTTCTTAGTGTGGTGGCATGTGCCTGTGGTCCCAGCTACTCTGGGCTAGGGTGGGAGGATGGCTTGAGCCCAGGAGTTCTGGGCTGCAGTAAGCTGTGATTGCACCTGTGAATAGCCATTGTACTCCAGCCTGGGCAGCATAGTGAGACCCCGTCTATAGAAAAAAAAAGAAGAAGAAGAAAAATGTTTTCTCCAAAAAAATCTTTGAACTGAAGTAAGATACACCTGGCTTATCCTGTGACTTTTGGAAACTAGATCCTTAACAGATTTATGACTTGTGAATATTTCCATCATTCTGTGGGTTCTTCTCACTCTCTTAATAGTGTTTTTAATTTTGATGAAGTCCAATTTATATTTTCTTTTGTTGCTCATGCTTTCAGTGTCATATCTAAGAAACTATTGTCAAATTCAAGGTTATGAAGATTTACTCCTATGTTTTCTTCTAAGAGTTTGATAGTTTTACCTCTTTTAGTTAATCCACTTTTAGTTAATTTTTGTATATGGTGTTAGGTAACAGTCCAACTTCATTCTTTTGCATGCAGATATCCAGTTGAGTCAGCCCCACAGACCCCTAGAACGCCAGGGGAGAGGGCGCACTCACACCGTTTTGTAAAGGACAGAGCTACGAACTACCAGACCCAGTTCAGCCCGGGAAGGTTTGGGTCTGGGAGGATAGGGAGCGGCTGACTAGGAGAAAGGAACGTCACGCATAAAGCCTGGACAAGAAGGCCAAGCAAGGGGGGAGGAAACTGGGGGACGGCGGGGGGAGGGTCCGAGGGAACTGAGGACATGGGGACGAGGATGTGCAAGCTGGCCGGTGGGGTGCTGGGGCTGGGGAGAGACTGAGGCAGGAGGCAGGAGACAGGAGGAAGCCTGCAGCCCAGGGCCCCTCACCTGCCCCACCTGGACGTCCCTGGGGGAGGGTGATCCCAGGGGGAGGGTGATCCCAGGGGGTGACCGGGCTTGAGCCCGGCTGGCTCTGTTCTCAGCTCCTGGGAGAACAATGGGTCCCACACCTCAGCTCAAAACAACAGTTGTTAGTGTTTCCAGGCAACATAGTGCAGTGGTCAATTCAGGAATCTGTCAGGGCCCAAGTCCTGGATGTGCTACACACGAGCGCACGATCTTGGGTGAGTCACTGAGCCCCTCAGCCCCTCCAGACAAACAAAGGAGGAAAACCCCAGAGGGGATGAAGTCAGTTAAGTCCTGCAAAGTGCGTAGACTGCACTCGCACTTACGCACTGCATGCCAGAGGTCAGTTAACATCGTATGCCCAGGAAAACCTAGGAGCAGGGAAATCGACCGGAGATGTTCAATGACACTTACTTTACTTTCTAATTCTTCCCGTATTTGGATTTTTCACAATGAGCATGTATGCATTTGTGAGTAGAAAACCCAAAGGACTTAGGATTTGTGTCTCGGTGTTTTAGCCCAGGCTGGCTCCTGGGCCGGCACAGGAGGCAGAGGGCGAAGGCCACACTATCGGTTTGACCCGAGCGTGGCCAGGCTGTGCTTGGCTCAGAGCCGGCTCCCGCAGGAAGCTTTTGCTGCCGGGAGTCCCGGCCCTGTCGTGTCTGGGGCTGCCTCTCCAGGAAGAGCCAGGGGAGGCCCTTCGTGGGGATGGGCCTCGGGAATGGCTTCTGGGATGGGACCCATTTTACAGTCCCAGAGTCACCTCTGAGGGGCAGTGACTCACTTAGGGGTTCACGCCTGTTTCTGGGGAGGGAACTCCAGCCCGGCCCAGGCTCGCTGCATCCACTTGCAGAAAGCTGGGTCCAGAGGCCATGTGAGTCTGAGATGCCTGGTGTCAGCGTTGACCGGGCTGGAAAGTCACATCCGCTGTTTGGCCGCAGGCGTGGGCTCTGCTGCACCTCCTTGGGGGGAAGCTGGCATTGTGTTCTCAATGGCCAGTTGTGGAAAAATCACACGCAGAGAACCGGGTAAACAGGGAACCGGGGGCCGCCGCCATGGGAACCGCCGGGTGGAGGTGGCAGCGGAGGCTGGTGCAGGGAGACTGCGGCTTGGCCCAGGCTCACTCTGGAGCCAGGAATCTGCCAACACTGAGCCAGGGGGCCTGGGGGGGGGCGGTGCCCAAGGAGGTCTGAAGCCCAAAGAGTTCCCCAAGGTCACCCAGTGAGTCAGAGTCAGGGCCAAGAGCAACACCCAGGCCTCCCAGCTCTGGCCCCTCTGCTCCCTGCTCTCCTAGCCGGATAGGCTGGCAGAGAAACAGTAGGAATTTCTTTTTGAACTATCATTTTGGGGACGCTTTGGGGACAGCCGTCATCCTTCATGTTCTAGACCCTGACCTTGACTGATGCCTGGAGCAAGGAGCCATCAACAGCCAGGTGAAACTGGGGGTGGTTCCAAGTTCTGCTCTGTGTTATTTAACGTCCTTCAGAGTCCCCAGCACCTGGAAGACACTAGCGCCCAAGGTATGAGCACATGGAAGGTACGAGCACGTGGAAGGTACGAGCACGTGGAAGGTACGAGCACGTGGAAGGTATGAGCACGTGGAAGGTACGAGCACGTGGAAGGTACGGGCACGTGGAAGGTACGGGCACGTGGAAGGTACGGGCACGTGGAAGGTACGACCACGTGGAAGGTACGAGCACGTGGAAGGTACGAGCACGTGGAAGGTACGACCACGTGGAAAGTCCGGGCACGTGGGAGGGGTCAGCGCATGGCAGGGATTAGGGTCAGAAGCATTCAGTGCACAGTTATGTCACGCTACCAGTGCTGCCTTCCCAAAGGCCCACGATGAAGGACACCTTTATTTAAATGGCCGGCGACGCACTGTGAGAACAGGAGTGTGAAGAGAGGCGAGCTGTGGGTTGACTAATTACGCTTCCTCATGAGAGATGCAGCCACATCCCTTTGGAAGTGGTTGGACCCAGGGGCCATCTCGGGGCTTGGGGATGAGGTCAGTCTGCTCTCAGGAAGCTACTGCTTCCTGTTTCCAAGAATAAGGATCAAACGGCATTTCCCTCAAGACTCTCCCAGCTACCCAGGAGGGACTTGTCCCCTGCGGCCATGAGCCCTCACCTGACCCCTTCGTCCTCCCGTGGGCTGAGTGTCTGGGCTACTCCCCACTCAGCGCACACCCTGCGCCGTCAGCCTCCCCCACGGTGGTCTGCAGCTGCAGCTGCCCCTTGGAGTCTGGGGCTGGCCGAGGCTGGGGAAGTGGCCTCCTTCCCTCCTGTCTAGGCTGTCACTGCAGCTCATACAGAGCTGGGCTCCACTCAGTGCCTGGAAGGAGCTCCTGACCTGGCATGCTCCCAGCCAGCGGTGGTGGCGCCTGTGTTCCTGCTTACTCAGCATGGCTTCCTCCAGCTGCTGCATCTAGGCTGTCCTTTGGAAGCCCCCTCTGGCTTCAGAGCACATGACTCCACGCATTACAGTCTCAGGAATGGACACCCACATCCCATGAGAGCGCAATGGGAGACTCAATTCAGAGGCTTTTGATAAAACTCCTTTCTCTGAGGTGGCCACTCGAGTGTGATAGTGGGTGGGAGAGCTGGCAGCCATTTTACCACCATGAGGGAGGAACTCTGCTGAAAGCTGAGCCACCACACGGGGAACACAGCCCAGAGACAGAGAGAGAAAGACTCCTGAAGACATCACTTGAGAACCCCTGATCCAGCCATTTCTGAAGCCATCCATCCACTGGACTTTTCAGTGAAATGAGCCAATAATTTCCCATTTGTGCTTCAGCCTGTTTGAGCTGGGATTCCGCCCCTTGCAATGAAGAGACCTGACTTGTCCACCACGTCAAACTCTGACTCTCCGCTGGACCTTCTGGGGCTTCCTTTTCCCCAGCAGATCGCAGGAACGTGGCCGGCTTCCTGTTGGGCCCCACCACTCAGTCCTCACTCAGACCTTCAGTGACAGCGAGGGGCCGGCGAACCGGGAGAGGGGCCGGTGGCTGAAGGCTGGGTAGAGGTGGGGAGGCCGGAAGCAGGGGAGGGCCGTGGTCCCAGAGGTCCTGGTGGTCCCAGTGGCCCTGTCCTCTTGGGGATTATGGGGGAGCAAGTGAGATTCTGCTCCCCACCCCTGCTCCCCCCATGCCTGACACAGCCGTTTCAGCCAGAGCAGCTCCCTGGTTCCCGGTGGAAGGTTTTCTTTGAGCAAAAGGTTTTTCCTAAAACCACATGGAAACACCACAGGCCTGGGACTGGAGGGAGAGAGCCACCCGCAACCCCTAGCCACTGCGCAAGAGGGGAAACTGAGGTCCAGAGCGGGGCTGGGGTCTGTTGGAATTCAGTGCAGACTGGAACGGGGGTCTCCTGGCTCCAGGCCCAGCCAGCCTTAGCTGGGGCGCTGCCCACCCTCGAGGCCTGGGGCAGGAGGTGACTGCCGGAGGGTGGCTGGAGGGCCGTGTGTGCGCGCGCGTGTGTCTGTCCCTGGGCTGGGCCGGGGTCTCAACATCCTGTAACAGGTGCTCCTGCTCCCCTTGGAGCAGCAGGTGTCTCAGACGAGAAGGCAGCCCACAGACAGGCCGGCCCTGCCCCAGGCCGCGGGGCGGACGGGCTGCTCCGAGGGGGCCCTTCAGAGCCCCACGACCCCAGCAGCACGTCTCGGTGTGTGGGCCCCGCCCCCTCCGCCTCCTCACCCTGTCCCTCCAGGTCCCCGCCGGGTCACTTTGTCTAACGTCTGGGGGGGTGCTTCCTCATGAGGGGACAGGCCCTCGGTTAGAGGAAGACGAGGTAAGGACGCTACTGTGGACTCGCAGAGGCTGACGGGGAGATAACCGTCGGTTTAGGGCAAAGGCCACAGCCAGGGCCAGGGACATCCTCCAGCAGCTGGCAGAAGCTTCCCCTTGAGAAGCCACACTCCAGGCCTGCAGCCCGCAAGGGGCTTCCCCTCCTGAGGGCAGACTGGGCCTTCCTTTCCAAACTGGAGGGGGCAGGGCAGGATGTTCCCAGGCAAGGATGCCCGCCTCTGTGACTTCTTTGGTTTTCATCATGACCTGGCCTAGTTTAAGTGAAGAAACAACAGAAGCACCAAGTGACTTTCTCCGTTGTTGTTTTTTTTTTTTTTTAGAGATAGGATCTCACTATGTTGCCCAGACTGGATTCGAACTCCCGGGCTCAAGCGATCCTCCTGCCTCCCCACCTCAGCCTCGAGAGTAGCTGGGACTACAGGTGCACCATTGCACTGGGCCAACACTTGTCTCCCTGGACTCCCTGTATGCGGGCTGGCTGAGGCTGGCTGAGGCTGGCAGGGAGCGTGGTTCCTCACGCTGCGCTCACGGGCTGGGCAGGCCGGTGCCCAGACTGGGCCTCTGGTGGGCACCCTGCTGTTCAACCCTGGGGCTGACGTTCAGAGCCCCGTGACGCATCTTCACTGAGATCGAGGCCAGGCCCTGGGTCAGAGGATCTTTTGATCCCGAGTGGATTCTGCCTGGGGTCAGGGCTGGGACAATTGTTCAGACACCATCCTGGGCAACACGCATTGGCCTTCTCTGACCGGGTCGGGGAGGCGCAGAGGGTTTGCATTTTCTCAGGTTAGAAAGACCAGATCAGAGGGTATGGACCATGTTATGTGGGCCAGACTGATTTCTAGAAAGACAAGACCATTTCTGAATGACTGTGTCCGAGAGGGGACCAATCTGCCTTTTTTCCTCCCAGCGCCGACAAGACTGGGTTTTATTACAGTCATTTAATTGCAGTTAGTTTAGCGTCACACAAGGGCACTTCCAGCTGTATAATGTGCATTTCTTTTATCGAAGGGCGATGCTTTTCCATCCCCAGCAACGCCTGCTGCCTGTGGGCCCCACCATCGCCGCGTGAGCAAGAGCGTGTGGCAGCGGCACCGGCACCCGTCCCACGCGGTTCCTATTCTGTGGCTTTGCTCTTGGCATTTACACTAGAAAATGCCATCACACGGCGCATTGTTTTCATCGCCCTCATCTGTCTTCTTCCTGACGGCGTCTCCGGTGGCTCCAATGCTCAGTCTTTTCCTCCCTCGTGGCCGCGCTGTTTCGCCCTGGGGAAGCCTCCTGCCTCTCTGGGCCTCACCTCCCACCTGGACAAGGGGGAGGTCGGAGGAGATGGCTCAGAGGCCCTTTCCAGGCCCAACACCCTGCGTTCGACTGTTTTGTTATTTTAGGTGAGGGACGAGGCCACAGTCTCCCTCCCGACACTCCCCAAGGTGATGGATGAGGCAGCGATGCCTCTCTCTGCGCTGTGAGATGTTTCACTCATTGTGCACGGGGTCCATCTGCACCTCGCAGACGGGGCAAGCTGGCTAGGCCCTGCCATTCCTCGTCTGTGCCCTGAGATGCCTTTCTCTGTCTGGTGGCAGATCGACACCCTGACACGTGAGACGACCGGAATGGGCTCTGGGCTCAGTGCCCAGCGCCTCACCTCCCAGAGCCACGCGACACCGGAGGAGGCAGAGTCCAGCATCATTCCCGTCGCTCAGACAGTCACACGGAGAGCAGGGCCTGTGTTCTTAACCTCTGCGCTACACATCCTTTACAAAAACCCTAAGCCAAAAAACACCAATACAGAGTATCTGCAACCCAGGAAGCTAAACAGAAAGCCTTAGGAGCCAAGGTCTCGAATGTGATCCATCTTGGTGGGGCTCCATCCTCTATCCTAAGTTCCAGCTCCCCCCACCCGCGCTGGCATTTCCTATAGTGCTGCCAGCTCCTGAGACGTCAACCTGCGCCCCTCCAGCGCCTGCGTCAACTCCGCGCTAGACCGTCACACGCAGTCACGGGCAGGTCTGCTGCAGCGAACAGCGCCGCTCATAAATCAGGACCGTGATTCATCACTTGCGCGGTGAGTGAGCTGCGCTTCTCCCTTTTCCTTTCTTTGTTCTCCCTGAGAAACCTCCAGAGGGGGGCAGCCCCTCAGCTTGTTGGCTTCCGTCCCACGGCTCCATCCAGCTGGGGGGGACGGGCACCTCTGGCAGTTCTGAATCACACACGACACCGAGCCGTGTTTCCTCCACCATCCCAAAGTTGGAGCATAAGGCAGAAACCACGGATGGGCACGGTCACCCTTGAAACCCTCCAGGAAGGGGTGCGGAGCAAGAAGCCGTCACCTGTCAGCTGAGCCAGCCTCGCCGGCTTTCTTGCCAGGCCTGGGGCAGGTCTCGGTTTCTCCAGTGGATCCCACACCTGAAGCCATCTCTACACCCGAGGTCCTGAGAGGTGCTCAGGGACGACAGGTTCATGGCTCCGTCACACGCACCCATTGAGAAGAAAGGCAAGTGGAGTCACCCACACCATCTAGACTCTTCCCTTCTCTCTTTCTCTCTGTTTACTGAGATGAGAGCATAGAGGTGAATTTGGAATATTACTGTCACTTCTCTGGGAGGTTACAGATGGCATTTATTGGGCATCTGACATGTGCCAAGCGTGGTGCCGAGGACCTGTACTGCTTGAGACGCATTCAGCTGGATGGAGCAGACTACCCAGATCCTGATTGCTTTGGATAAAGGCTTTTAAAACCATCCCTCATTCAAGCTAGCAATGGGATGTTAAATAAATAAATAATCATCTCTCAGAACGAGAAGCCTGAAGGTCAGTTATATTGGCCTGTTCTGCAGCTCAGCAACCCCCCACCTTCCTCTGCTCAGCCATTCTCAGTACACGGGTTCTACATCCTCAAGCTGGAGGCCTCATGGCTACAAAACAGCTGCTGCACATCCAGACACCATAAACGCTTCATGGGCAGGAAGTAGGGAAAGCAAAGGCTTCCACCTCTGTATTTTATTCAGGAAGCCTTCAGTAGACTTCCTCTTCTTCCTCCTTGGGATAAGAGATGGCCCATATGGCCAACCTCAGCTGCCAGGAAAGCTGGGAAAGCCAGTATCCTGCAAAGAGGACAGGCATTGCTATGATTGGCTTAGGCCACTCGTGATGCATGCACTGGGCCAGGGCACTTTGCTACCTGGAGCAAATTCAGGACTCTGTTAGCAAAAGGGGTCAGTGTCTTTGTTGGGTGGCCAGCTAACTGTGCCATGTATTTTCTCAATTAAAATCATGGCATCCCATTTTACAGATGATGAAACTGAGACCCAGAGACATTTAGCAACTTGCCCAAGATCACACAGCTAGTAGTTGGTAGGGATTTAATCCCAGATCTATCCTCACGGAGTGTGCCCTTAACTACCACCTAACCTTAGGTACCCACTGCTTGGGTAGATACCACTCCAGACCATGACGTCTTGATGGAAGAGACCACATCTTCTTCCTTTGTCTATTTTGGCGGTGTCTGGCAATGGACAGAAGCCCTATTGAACTGATTTAAACACAAAACCGCTTGGTTTTGATGCTCGCTGCTTTGTAATATGTTTTAAAACCAAGAGTTTAAACTTGCTGACACTACCTTTAAAAAATACACCTCTCTTTTCTTCTGTATTGTTTTCCACTTGCCCATGCTGGGTTCCTGATGTCCTGGGCAGAATTCCAATGTAAATATCACCAATGATGGAAATTCGGGGGAAGGAGAGGAGGGTGAAAGACCAATTGAGGCCCAGAAGAGTGTCAGTTCCTCATTAACTGTGGAGCCATGGAAAATTCTTTGTTCCCGCCCGTTGGCTTCTTGCCTCCAGGATCTGGGTGGGTATTGCCCTTGGCCAGCTTCCTGGTCAGGTCACAGACGGTCTGATCAGTGGGGGAGTGTCCTGAGGAACAGAGGCCAGGACCAGGCTGGGTCTTTGGGAGTGGAAACAGGAAAAACCGAGCTCCAGCAGCCCAGTGGGCCCGTGCGGGGCGCTCTGAGAGCACTGTCTCGTGGAGCACTCCTAATGACTCTGTGCGGCTGGGACTACTGTGTTTCCCATTTTACACTGAGAAAACTGAAGCTCAGAGAGGTAAAGTTACTTGTCCAAAGTCACACAGTACAGCTGAGACTGAAGCCAATGGATTTCTCAGGTGGCATCTTTTACCTAACCAAGGGTGACTGGTAGGTGCCTCAGGGGCCTTGAAGACAGTGTTGAGGGCATGTTGGGAGCCAAGGAGGCCCCTGGCCCATCGCAGAGCTTTCCCCAGGCTATATACATCAGTGGTCGCAAGCAGGGGCTTTACATCAGAGCCGGGTTAGGAGCCAGCCCTGCACTGCCCAGGGACCGGGACAAGCAGTCCAGCACCTTCTGGCACCAGCACAGTGGTTAACGGCCTGGGCTCTGGGGCCACAGAGCCTGCGCTGAAATCGCTGCTCCACCATGTACCGACTGTGTGGCCCTTTCCTCACCGGGCATCATAGAACTTGCTCTAAAGGCTGCTGCTAAAGTGTAAGTGATGCACTTAACCCAGCCTCCGCACCAGCAAGGACGCAGCCCTTGTTAGCTACATTTTTTTTTTTTTTTGAGACAGTCTCACTCTGTTGCCCAGGCTATAGTGCTGTGGCATCAGCCTAGCTCACAGCAACCTCAAACTCCTGGGCTCAAGCAAGCCTCCTGCCTCAGCCTCCCGGGTAGCTGGAACTACAGGCTCGCACCATCACACCTGGCTAATTTTTTTTTCTATTTTTAGTAGAGATGGGAGTCTCCCTCTTGCTCAGGCTGACCTCTAACGATCCTCCCACCTTGGCCTCCCAGAGTGCTAGGATTGCAAGCGTGAGCCACTGTGCCTGGCCAGCAGTTGTTATTTTATACTCTCAGACCAGACAGTGCTGTGGGTGCCAAAGGCAGACCCCTCCTGATCCCATCCTCCCCTCCGCCCCCAGCAGCTGCCTTTGTAAACGACTGACCCAGGAGGGCCTGGGCTGATTTGGGTATGCAAATAGGGGTGTGGCTCCAGGGAATTAGAGGCAAATGGAGCCCAACTTGCAAATTTGGGCATTTTCTTTTCTTTTCTTTTCTTTTTTTTTGTGACAGAGTCTCATTCTGTCACCTGGGCTAGAGTGCAGTGGCATCAGCCTTCCTCACAGCAACCTCAAATTCCTGGGCTCAAGCGATCCTCCTGCCTCAGCCTCCTGAATAGCTGGGACTATAAGAATGCGCCACTGTGCCTGGCTAGTTTTTCTATTTTTAGTAGAGATGGGGTCTCGCTCCTGCTCAGGCTGGTCTCCAGCTCCTGACCTCAAGCGATCCTCCTGCCTGGGCCTCCCAGAGAGCTAGGATTACAGGTGTGAGCCACCACACCCGGCCAAATTTGGGCATTTTCATGGAGTGCAGTTGTTGAAGACCAGGGGACAGAGTCCACCTGAAGCTCCCCCCCACCCTGCGCTCCCACCGTGTCCAGAGGGCAGCCTGAGGCCCAGTGACACCCAGCATACCCAGCCTCTCTGGGAGGGAGCACTCTCACTGATCATACAGCATGCCTTGGTCTGCTGGTCCTGGGCTGGGTTTGCCATAAGCCATGGCTTTGGGGAGGGATCCCAGAGAGATAGAGGACATGCCAAGGTCACCCACAGGGCCAGCTGTGGGTCAGAAAGCCCCACCTGTGCGTCTGCCCCAGAGGCTGGCCACAGCCCAGGCATCAGATGTCTTGGATCCAGTGCCCAGCTCTGCCACGCTGGGGATCTGGGTGCCTTTGCCAACTTCCCCCACCTCTCTGGGCTCCCGGGCCCCACCTGGGGACTTGGAAAGAACCCAGAGCACTTGGGGCTGACCTGGCAGATGCCAGGCCTAGGCTCTGGGCCACAATGACAGGATATCCCCAGGGAGCTGGGCTGGCTGCCCACACAGGGAACACCGGGGCGGAGACCTGGCACCCGCTGGACAAGAAAGTCCAGAAGGGGACCGAGGAGGGGAAGTCAGGACAGCTAGGCCCCAAGAGGGAAGGAACAGTCCAGGTTGTTATGGAAACCATGATTATAGGCAGTGGGGGCAGGGAAAACTGGGTGCCTACAAATAGAGACCTGAGTTTTTCCACTACCCCCAGCCTGAGAGCCAAGGGCAGGGCTGGGTCTCCTGCCACTTTGTCCTGGCTGGCAGTGTGAGCAGGTTCCTACCAGGGATCCTGTGAACTCCAGACACCGTCTGTCCCAACCCCACGGCACAGTGGCGCTGAGTTCAGAGGGGAGGGGGCTTTCCCGGACTCCCACCTCCAGGGCAGTGTGCAGGAGAACCCAGCCTGGCTTGAGGGCTTTTCCAGCCAACCCAACCTAGCCCCAGGCCTGGGAGCACCCTGTGGAGGAGGCTGAACAGCACCCCCTACTCCTGCACACAGTGGGCAGCGATGGTCCTCCAGGCTCAGGGTGACCACAATAAGCTGTGCCCTCAGGTGCCCCCAGGCCAACAGCTTCTTCCCCATAACAGGGAGCAAGGCCCAGACCTCAAAATTCCTTTTCAGGTTGTGCCTTAAGGCTTACAAGCTTGGTCACGTGTAATAATTTGCAAGGCAAATGGGGGTTTTATGTTTTATCTACACATAACTCACTACCAGCTGTGGCCCTGAAGGCAGACTGGTCCAGCTTGGCCTGGAAAAGCTCTCTGCCAGGCAGGGCCTCTGGCCTTATTGCCAAGGTGCTCATGGGCACAGCACGAGACTAGCTAGAGACTGTGTGTTCGTGCTTGATATTGTGGCAGAGAAAGTAGCATAGAGCTAGGAGGGCCCCCAACCCCCTGTGTGGCATGGCAAATCCCAGGCCCGCTCTGAGCCTTAAACCCCTGTCCATACAATGGCAAGAATGGCACACGCTTGTGGATGCGGACATGCTCATTCATTCCTTCACCTACTAGTATTAATATCTGTACCTCTTTTCTTTTTCTTGTTTTATTGCATTGGCTAGTACTGCCTTCATTTAACTGCTCTCTTTGAGAGTCTAGTAAGTGCCAGGCACTGAGATGCAATGATGCAGTTTCTGCCTCAAAACATTTCCAACCTGGAGGGCAACTTTATAATGACCTTCACACACTGGTCTGCCTGGGAGAGGCCCCATGATGATTTGGATGCAGCCCTTGCCCTGGAGGGACACAAAGTCTGGATGCTGCAGATGAGAATTCAGACAAATACGGGGGAGACCACAAATGGCGGGCTGCTTGGGAGGTGCAGGTCCCTGGCTCCTCCGAGTAACAACGTGGGCAAAGGCAGGGAGGGAGAAAACCTTGGAGGAGGCACAGAGAAGACAGGTCAACGTGACTGGAGTCTCAGGTGCAGGGGGCAAGGGCATGAGATGAAGTTGGCAAGGTGGCCTTAAGGCCAAGCTGAGCCGTCGATCTTAATTAGGAACACCAGGGAGTCCCAGAAGGCACTTGAGCGGGAGAGTCGTAGCCTGGCTGCTTTGGGAAGAGGGTCCGGTAGTGGCTGAGAGGAGGCAGGTCTGGAAGGAGCAGGCCGCGTGGTGCGCTCCCCCTTCCTGAGGTCTAGGGGTGTCCCTGTCTACCACTGGGAGGGAGAGGACAATTTCCGCTCCTCGGTCTGGCCTGTCTGGCCGGGGAGATAAGGGGGTGAGGACAGGAAGTTGCCTCAAGGAGCTGAGGCCCGAGGTCCCCAGCCCCATCCTGCGCAGAGAGTTCCTACAGAAGTGGCTGCAACAGGGAAGGAGGCAAGTCCCCTCCGGCCAAAATGCCCTGGTTCAGGTGGCCTGGGCTGGCTGAGGGCCCCTGGCGGCCTGCTCTGTCTCCCTGATGACAAATCCCCACTTCCCTCGGCCCCAGAGCCCAGCGTGTGCTCCATCCCGGGAAGAGGCTCTGGAGTCTCCCCACCTTAACTCAGTCATTCAGCCAACACCCTCCCCGACCCCTCCTGGAGCGGCACAGTCAGACAGGTGGCTGCCCTCCAGGGTGTCTACAGACAGGGGAGCAGAGCAGACAGTGAACACCCGGCTGTGGGAGCCCTCTTGGCCTCAGCAGTCGGGGGCTTCCAGGGCTGTTAGAGCTGGCAGGAATTCTCCAGCCGAAAGAAGGAGAGGGGTCCAAGCAGAGGGAACAGCATGAGCAAAGAGCCAGAGGTCCCTGCCTACTGTGTGCACGGACCGAGCTTCTGTCCAGTGTGGCCCCCATGGGAGGCAGGAAGTGAGGAACAGGGCAGAGAGCTGGGGGGAAAGCCCCAAGGGTGGATGGTGGGCTGAGGGGGCAGGACTGAGGAGGTGGGAGGGTGGGAGTCAGGGGTCCCTGGGAACCCCATCTTAGAGCACAAGGATGGGCTGGATGAGCAGGGTGCGAGGGTGGCTCCAGGCCAGGGGGCCCTGAGCCAGGGGGACTGATGGGAGCACATCTGGGAATTGTATGGAGTCCCCGAGCCCGAAAGACTAAAACAAAACATCTTGGGGTGAGGGCGAGGTGGCAGATGGGGGAGGGTATCTCCCACTTTGAATACCTGGGGTCAAAGGGCTTCCCTGCTCCTCCCCAAGGGGGGCTGTCAAATTAGGAAGGGCATGGGAGCTTAAGACAGCGGACTTGATGCTCAGGTGACATCAGATAAGACACATGACTCTTTCAGCGTCCGGGACACCTGCTCACTGAGCCCTGGTGACCCTGAGAAGAGGAAGGTGAGGTCCCAAGCCTCCAAGACTGTTTGCATTCTGACTCAAACCCATTTACAAACTAAAGTCGGGCCGTGGCAGGGCACGAACTGCTCTCTATCCTCTTTGGGGCAGACCCTGCCTCGGCCACTCCCACTGTTGGCGCTGACGTGGCAGACAGGGAGGCTCGGGCCCAGGGACGGGCAGGCACCTCCAAGACAGCATGGCCCGGCCAACTTGGCAAAGTCTGTTCCCTTAGCCCAGAACACTTTTCCCTGCCCTGTTCCTTCTAATTTCAGCAGAAGCGTCACTTCCTCGAGAAGTCTCCTGATTTCCCTGAGAGATATTCCCCACCCCTGCCATGTGCTCAAGGCACCACCAGCCACACAGCAGTCTACTTCCGTGTGTGCTTGTTTGGGATTCACAGCTTTCTCCCTTCAGGGTATGAGATCAAGCAGACTGGGACTGTCCCTCCAGGGCCTGGTGCATGCTGCGATAAATATTCTTGAATGAATGAATGAATGAATGAATGAAGCTGGGATAACAACAGGGATAGACACCCAGGCCTCCTGCCCCCACCATTGCTCCCCGCTCCGCCGCCCCCAAGAGCCCCAGCCCCAGCCCTCTCAAACTCCGGCCCAGCTCCTACCCCTGATCTATGGCTCAAATTCCTACTTCCACTGTCTTGGAGCAAGACCCTTCCCCAGGGCAGGGACAGACCCCCACGAGGCCGGGCTGCCCTAGGGGCACTCCCTGGCTTTTGAGGAAACTGCCCAGGTCCTGGCCCAGCAGAGGCACCAGCAGCCAAACACTGAGGAAAGCCATCGCCTCTCGAAGAACAGGACGCCTGGGCTGAGAGTTCCAAAGATCAGCCTCAGCCCTCCCTGGCTTCATGTCCCTGTTTGAGTCCCTTCCTCTCCCTGGGCCTCAGTTTCCCCTTCTGCACAAGGCCTTAAGGTAGGTCTTGATCTCCAGGAGCCTCCCCAGGGGTCTCATTCAGAGCCAGTCAAAAGTGAGCAGGGGGCCAGGTGTAGTGGCTCACACCTGTGGTCCTGGCACTTGGGAGACTGAGGTAGGAAGATCACTTGAGCTCAGGAGTTCGAGGTTGCTGTGAGCTGTGATCGCACCACTGCACTCCAACCTGGGCGACAGAGCACGACCCCGTCTCTAAAGAAAAGTGTGCAAGAAGAGAGAGAACACACAGTGTTGGGGCAGCCAGTGAAATGAATTTCCGAAGTGGGGAGAAATTGAAGGGACAGGAGCTGGAAGAACGGTCTTGGCCAGAGGAACAGCATGAACAAAGGGGTGAAGCTAGAACGTGCAAAGCCAGTTTGGGGAATTTGGAGGGGACAGGTTTGCGGGGCCTAGTGCAAAATAAAAATGGAGACCTCCGGTTTAAAAAAAATGGAAAAAAAAGTGTCATTAAAGGCACTAAAATATAAAGCTTTTCCTTTCTTGTGGAGTCTCTCTCGACTTGTCATGGTGTATTTTAAAAATTTGCTATTCATCTTCTAAGGAAAGAAAACTTCAAATTTAAATTATTCACGTGAATTTAACCGTTCCTCTTTATTTTTTGCAGTGCCAGTTTTAAATGCAAAATCGGGGGCATTTAACTCACGTGTGTAATCACTAAACTTACCAGCTTGCAGTCCAGAGCTTGCACGTGCATGCGTGTTTCGTTTTGACCGGAACAG